>JAJOOB010011921.1:0-20796 GCA_029582485.1 Solanum tarapatanum | reverse complement strand
TCATCACCTAGTACACCTACACCATGGAGCAAGAATGACCACTGAAATTAGAATTTCAGAGCTCAACCTACTCAATCTCAGGGTAGTGTGGCACAATGGCCTACTTGGACCCCTACATGTGCTAAGTGTGGTAGAAACCACCGATGAGCCTATCGAGATGGCTTCAATAAGTGCTTCAAGTGTTGTCAGACGGGTCATTTTACGAGAGAGATCCCTAAGAACAGGTAGGGTAATGGGGAAATAGAGCCCAATTTTCTTTAGCGGCTCTAGCAGATAGACCTGCTCTCAGAGGAGCTATAATAGGGACAAACGGAGGAGTAAACACTCTGTATGCTTTGGCTAGTTCCAAAGATCATGAAAACTCTCCAGGTGATGTCACTAGTATCCTTAAAGTCTTTTGCATTGATGTTTATCCTTACTTGATCCAAGTGAGAGTTTGTCTTTCTACTTGCCTAGAATGTGAGGTTCATTTTTGTCATTACACTTAGCTAGTGGTATTCAACGATAGGAGTTGGTACCATTTTGAGGCATTACCAATCGATTGACTATGTTTCTATTATACCTACCAGCTTTGGTCCCCTTGGATTGTCACGACCCAGGGGTACCCCCTATATGTAACATGGAAAGGAAGACCCCGAGAGACCTCATATAAGAAACTTAGCATTCATAGTAAAGATAATAGAAAATAGAATAAGATTTAAAACATTTCAAACATAACAAAAGTTTTATAAAAAGAATAGGAATTCTAATACACTTGTCTCAAAAACCATCTAGTACAATAAGATATTGGGAAAGAACCCATAGATCAATGTTCAATACTAAAATGAAAAGAATATAAGGAAAGTAGTGGCCATATCCTCAGATGAATGAGGACTTACCAATCTTCAACTCTTCTTCTACTAGAAATCCTACCTACGGTGATGAGAATCACGAACGCCGGACCATACATTTGGATGGGAAATGTAGGAAAGAGTATGTGTTTGTACAAAATAGCTTGCAAAAACATAACGTAAGAGTTAGATAACATAAATCATAAATCATAATCAATGAACATAATAGATTATTTCACATATAAGGGTACTTCTTGAAGTAACTGCTATACCGTGAGTTTACGGTATTTTTGATACATTTTACTTAAGAGTTGTGTGTGTCTAGGGCCATTTTGTATTGGAAATAATGTTTTTTGTGTTATGTTTGCAAGAAATAGGCTTTGGTGCGGTTGAGTGAGATGACAGCTGAAATTTTGCATAAGTGGTCACCAACGGAGGGACCTACGGACCGTAGGTCTTGTGACAGTCCGTCGATGGGTAAGCGTAAATGGGAGCATCAGGGATGTGTGACCAAGTGTGGAACTACGAAGTGATCCACGGACCGTAGGTTGACCTACGGGCCGTCGTGCACATCCGTAAAAGGTGTTCAGAGAGTTAAAGTTTGAGAACCTGATGAAAATCCTAAGTGTGGATCCACAAAAGAGGACCTACGATCTGTAGGTTAACCTACAGTCCGTCCTGCATACCTGTCATTGATGAACTAGGAGTTGAAGGTTCCAACCTCTTTGGAAAAGTTCTAAGTGTTGACCTAGGGACAGTAGGTTGACCCACGGTCTGTAGGTCGAGTCATCGATCAAAGTCGTATCCCAGAAGTTTATTTCCTTATTTTGTTTCCTTTTTGTTCAAGACATGTTTTCCTATAAATATGGTATGTAAACATCATTTTTGGGGGTTAGACATTATTGTTTACTTTTAGTTCTTGATATTTTCTTGGGAATTAACATGCAAACTTTGGCAATTTGATTTCCGGATTTCAATTATAAGATTTTCTCTTTGAAATTCAATTGGAGATTACAAGTTTCTTTTACTCTAAATGTAAGTTCATGAATTCTTCTTATCAAAACCATGAATTGTGTTCTTTAAATTATGAGTATCTAAATCAACAACTAGGGTTGTGGGAACCATGAGCAATTAACAACGTATGAATAATTACTAAGTAATTCTTGAATAGTGTTGATGCATGCATTGGTAATTATTTCTGTTAGAAGTCTTTTTAACGAGTGCACACGTTAGAACTTGCCTTGTCGCTATTTGTCGGACCAAGGAGATAGTTAATAAGAAAAGATTTATCAATAGAGATTTAGTGTGATAATATCTAATAGTCTAATGTCAATTGGTACGAGGGTGAAAATTGAGCCATAAATTTATGTGATATCTACTCTGAGGTAAAGATAAGGGTTAGTAAAGTATACACACGTAGCTGGACCAAGGTCCGGAATGAAATTCCCTATTTGGAGGACCAATCACTTAGGGATACATATCTTACCAATTTTGCATGTAAAACACTAGGAAAGGATTACTATTATTAGGATTATCGTGTGAAGACCTTATGGGGAACACATACACCCTAGTTTCTTTCTCTTATTGATAACTCGAAGTTTGAATCTTTCTCACATGTTACGTAAACAACAATCAGTTATTTATTTCACAAATCCCCCCCCCTTTAATTAATTGTCTCAGAAATAAGTTGACTACACGAATATAATAGTGAGTTAAGTTTAAGTCTGAACCAAATTCCACGTGGGATCGATCCTAACCTACAAGTTGGGTTCCTTACTTGATAACGATCGCTTATACTTCTTTAGGGAGGTATAATTTGAGTGTATCAAATTTTGGCGCCGCTGCCGGGGAAGAATGCTTTTGGATTAAATTTAACTACATTATTGAACTTTAGACAATTATTTCCTAATTTTACGTTTTTTTTTTCAACAGGTTTCTACTCTAGTGTATGCGAAGTACATGGAGTCGAGGCAAACCATTGACCCCATACGATCCAAAGTTGAGCAAAACTTTGAGAAAGATGAATAATCAAGGGGTCCAAGTCAATCCAATTGGAGAGAATCTAGGTGATGGAGTTGAGTTACAGCCTCCTGGGTTTGGTAATGTGCACGCTCAGGATCATGGTGGTAATCTAATTGGAGATGCATTGAGGGTACAAAATCTGCCTAAACCAAGGTTGCTTGATAATTACAAGGTCGACTTCAATACAGTTAAATCAGAAGAACCTTAAATTCTCCCTCTTCTACCTCCAGGGTATACATTTGTGGTGACTAGTAGTCTGATGCAGATGCTAACAGCAAGGGGGTTGTTTTTTTTGGTATGGCTTCGGAAGATCTGCATGGACACATGGCCAAGTTGAGGAGTGTTTGCAAGAGTTGTGTGGGACGACCAGAGTTGGATATGAACGTCATTAGGTTGAGTGTCTTCCCTCTATCATTGATTGGAGATGTTGCGTTATGGTTTTTTGAGCTTCCGTAAAACTCAATTCATACATGGTACCAATTGCACAAGGTGTTCATGGCAAAGTATTTTTCGTTGTCCAAGAAGTTGAACCACAAGGACAAACAGAACAACATTGTAGCACTACTTGGAGAGACTATGAGTAGTTCATGGGATAGGTTCACTGCATTCATAAGAAGTGTTCCGAATCACCGCATTGATGATGAGTCACTAAAGGAGTACTTCTACATAGGTCAGGATGAAAATGGTAAGGTTGTGCTTGATACTATCGTCAGAGGTTCATATGGTGAGTGCGCTTTTAAGGAGATCATTGAGAAATTGGAGAAGATTTCCCGAAATAATAAAGCATGAAGCACTAGGAAGTTAAACACCGGAACAAGCACTTTTGTAGTTCAAGTTGCACCTAGTCAATCTACCGATGATATTCGTAAGGAGATGGCTCAGATGAGGACAAAACTTGGGTTGGTGCTGAAGCATGTGAGCGGAGGTGCAGAAAAGGTGAATGTGGTAAACTACTTGACTAGAACTCCACCACCACCAGTTGAGGAATGCTACTATGAGGAGGATGCTTATTTGGTGAATGATCACATGGGGGGTTTCCGAGCCAACGCCTAAGGTTTCAACTCAAATAATTGGCATCAAGGGAAAGGAAACAGAGGTCAGAACTATGGTGACTACAATCAAGAAGGAAACTATGTCCCGGATGAGAACTACAATCGCGACAACAACTATAACCGAAACAACTATGGCAACAGAAATAAGAGAGTTGGGCCTTATGTTGCACCTGCAAATTGGGAATTTGGCAATAGGGAATCTAGGGGTAGTATGTCACATATTGAGGATATGATGGAAAAGATGATGAACAGGTTTTATACGACTTATGAGAATGTGAAAGAGATGTCAAATGACTTGTTTGGAATTGGTCAAAAAATTGATGCCCATGTAGTGTCGATCAAGCAACTTGAACAACAAATGAATCAGTTGTCCACTACAGTAAACCCACATCAGCTTGGCAAACTTCTTAGCAACACCATCCAAAATATGAAGAATGATAGGCATTGTATGGAAGTCACTACTCAAGGAAGTTAACATACCATTAATCCCCCTATGTCATCTGAGGTTGAAATTGAGGTCGAAAAAGATGATGATGAGATCGAAGTTACTGGAGAGTCCAAGAAAGCTACAGAAAATGAATAGGAGGCGACCCAAACAGTTATTCCCATGCATAGACCTCCACCGCCATTCCCACAGAGATTAGTGAAGAAGACTGAAGATGGAAAATATCGCAGGTTTATTACTATGTTGAAACAACTTTCCATCAATCCTCCGGTGATAGAGGTTTTGGAGAAAATGTCTGGGTATGCGAAGTTTATGAAGGATTTGGTGACCATAAAGAGGGCCATTAGCTTTGAGAATGATGAGAGTTTGCAGCATTGTAGTGCTATTGTTACTAGGTCACTTGTGCAGAAGAAAGAGGATCCTGGTTCTTCCACTATTCCATGTACCATTAGGTTGTTGCATTTTGCGAAGGGATTGTGTGATTTGGGTGCTAGCATTAATTTGATGCCACTATCTATTTACAAGAAGTTGGGTTTAGGGGCTCCAAAACCAACTGCGATGCGACTACTCATGGTCGAGAAAACTATAAAGAAGCCCATTGGTGTTCCGCTACACTTCTTCGTGAAACTGGAGTTGTTTATTTTTCCAACGAATTTTGGTATACTTAATTGTGAGGTTGATTTTTAGGTTCCCATCATCCTAGGGAGACCATTCCTTACTACTGCGCGCTTTGGTCGATATGGAGAGAGCGTAGATGAAGTTCTGATTGAATAATGAACAGGTAACTTTCAACATCTGTAGGTGTATGAAGTAGGGAAGCGATCTAAAATCAGTATCAGTGGTGAGTCATGTTGTGGAGCGAGGTTTTGATCTGTCTATTGAAGAGAGGTTGGGTGTTGATGCATTGGCAGCGGTTATGATAAATTTTGAGGGTGATTGTATTGAAGACTATGATTAATTAGTTGCCACACTTGATAAGTTCAAATTATGTTCCAAACCAAAGAAATTGGAACTAGATATGAAGAATCAGGACTCTCTACCCGCGAAACCGTTTGTTGAAGAGGCTCCAAAATTAGAGCTCAAGGATCTACCATCACATTTGAGGTATGTATTCTTGGGGAGAGATGGTACTTTACGGTCAAAATTGTGGCTGATTTGTGTGACGTACAAGTTGAGGCATTGGTTTCTGTGTTGAAGAGGTTCAAGAGGGCGATTGGATGGACTATTGCAGACATTATTGGGATTCTGCCCAGCATTTGTTCTCATAAAATCTAACTCATGCCGGACCACAAGCCTAGTATCGAGTACCAAAGGAGACTAAATCTACTTATGCTAGAGGTAGTGAAAAATATAATCATCAAATGGTTGGATGTTGGAGTCATATACCCCATCATAGATAGTAGTTGGGTCATTCCTGTTCAGTGTGTACCAAAGAAAGGTGGGATTACTGTGGTTCGTAATGCAAAAAATGAGCTTGTTTCGATGCGGCCAGTGACTGGATGAAGAGTATGTATGGACTATCAGAAATTGAATGCTTCGACATAAAAGGATCACTTCCCTATGTCGTTCATGGATCAGATACTGGATTGCCTTGTGTTTTCTTGATTGTTATTCGAGCTACAATCAGATCTCCATTGCTCCGGAAGACCAAGAGAAAACCACCTTCACATGCCCTTATGGGACTTTCACCTTCAAACAGATGCCATTTAGGTTGTACAATGCTCCAATGACCCTCTAGCGCTGCATGATGTCGATATTCTCAAATATGGTGAAGGATACTATTGTGGTATTTATGGATAATTTCTATGTGGTAGGTGACACATTTTATGGTTATCTGTTACATTTGGTCGAGGTACTCAAATGGTGTGAGGAGTGCAATCTTGTGCTCAATTGGGAAAAGTGTCACTTCATGGTGAAAGAGGGGATCGTTCTAGGTCATCGGATTTCTAAAAAGGGTATTGAGGTTGATAGAGCTAAATTTGAGGTAATAGAAATGCTTCCACCCCCTATCTTTGTTAAAGGTGTTAGAAGTTTTCTTGGGTATGCAAGCTTTTATAGGAGGTTTATCAAGAATTTCTCCAGAATTGCACACCCATTGTGCAGATTGCTCGAAAAGGAGTGCAAGTTTGATTTTGATGATGCTTGTCTAAGAGCATTTGGAGAATTGAAAGCAAAGCTAGTTTCTACACCTATCATTATTTCACCAGATTGGGGGCAACAGTTAGATGTGATGTGTGATGCGAGTGTAGTGGCTCTTGGTGTGGTATTGGGACAGAGGTTAGAGAAGATTCTTCATCCGATTTACTATGCTAGCAAAGCTCTAGATGTGGCTCAGAAGAATTATAAGATGACTGAACAGAAGCTCTTTGCTGTCATTTTCGCATTCGAGAAACTTCGATCCTTCTTGCTTGGTACTAAGGTCATAGTGCATATTGACCATTCTGCATTAAGGTATCTGAGGGCTAGAAAGGATGCAAAACCGAGGTTGATTAGATGAGTATTATTGCTGCAAGAGTTTGATTTTGAGGTGAAAGATAGAAAGGGGACAAAAAATACAGTTGCCGATGATTTTTCCAGATTAGAGGAGGATGATATGCTGAAGCTAGGAGATGGGGCTGAAATTAATGATGCCTTTCAAGACGAATAGTTATTGGTTGCATTTGTTGATCTTATTCCTTGGTTCGCAGACTTTGCTAACTACTTGGCAATTGATCTGGTTCCATTGGATTTGTCGTTTCACCAAAGAAAAAAGTTTATGCATGATATGAAAAAGTTCTTTTGGAATAAGCCTTACTTTTTCCGTATTTGTGCTGATGGGATTATTCATCATTGTATGCCCGAGGTTGAGATGATGAGTATACTAAAGGTGTGTCATTCATCGTCTGTTGGTGGGCATCATTGTGGTATTTGGACTGCTCATAAAATGTTGCAGTGTGGGTATTACTGGCCTACCATCCACCAAGATGCTCATGATTTTGCCAAAACTTGTGGTCGTTGACAAAGAGAAGGAGGAATTTCAAAGAGGCAAGAGCTACTTATGAACCCAATATTGGTGATTGAATTGTTTGATGTATGGGGCCTTAAGTTTATGGGTCCATTTGTGAGTTCACATGGGATGAAGTATATTCTTGTTGCGGTTGATTCTGTGTCGAAATGGCTGGAAGCAGTTGCACTTTCAAACAATGACGGGAAAAGTGTCACCGCATTCCTGAAAAAGAGTATCTTCTTCATATTTGGTACACCTAGGGCGATTATTAACGATGGAGGTTCCCACTTTTGTAATAAGTTATTCAAGGTGTTTCTAGAAAAATAAGGAGTCCGTCACAATGTAGCCACTCCTTACCATCCACAGTCTAGTGGGCAAGTTGAAGTGTCAAACAGAGAGATAAAGAAAATCCTTGCAAAGACTGTGAATGCCAATAGAACTGATTGGTAAAGGAGGCTTGCTCCTCTAAAATAAAATAAATGATAATCAAATCTTCAATTGCAAAATAATTAAATTGAAACTTTGAGAAAGGTTGGGAGAATGAGGGAAAATTGGTTTTTATATGATTTTTAAGCGAAAGGGTATCTGCTGGGAGGGCTAGATGGTTGCGAGGTGTGTTTTTTCTTGGGGGAGGGGGGGGGGATAACATATTGGGCGAATGGGGAGCTAACATATGGTTGTTGGGCCTAAGTTGCGTTTCCCCATATGGTCATATTGAAAATTTGGGATTCCGAAAACACCCATGAAACGGACCGGACCAGAACTGGGATCAACCATTACAAACTTGTATCGGGATATATCGATATCAAACCACGGTAACTTCCTACTACGATTACCAAGTCATCGCATCCCATTTCGTATCGGATACTACTAAATCAAAATAGACTGGAACTATACCGAAATAACCCGGTCCGTTGGCCAAATATTTTTCCTTTTCAAGGAAAATAATATTCATACTACAACTCTTGATTATGTTCACTGGCATTGTCGACTAGAAAACTTTCTCTGCTTCAACATGCTCTTATTTTACTTATTTGGATTTTGGCGATCTTAGTTAGTTTTTTCGTTATACATGAAACATCAATTTTAAAGAGAATTATGAAATTTCATGTCCTTCCAAAAATATTTCCAACAATATGAGAAAAAAACTAGCATATCATATTAGTCTTATAAGTCCAAGTGGTTCCACATAGAATCAAGAGTTTATTGGAAAAAGAGATACATATGGAAAATCCAATCATCGATTTCGAGCTCTAAGTCCCTTCTCCACACATCGGCAAAGGACTTCTGACGACTCTGAGTTGTCTTTAGTGTATCTTTGATGAGCTAAACTTTCTCAATAGCCTCATGAACCAAATTTCGCTCAATCAAGGTTGCCTCACCTACTTCAAACCAACTAATCAGGGACCTACATCTGCGCCAATAAAGTGCCTCATACGGGGCCATTTGAATACTGGAATAAAAGTTATTTTTATAGGCGAACTCTATGAGAAGTACGTGATCATCCCAACTACCCTTGATATCGATCACACAATCTCCCAACATGTCCTCTAAGGTCTAAATAATACATTTTGCCTAACCATTCGTCTGTGGATTAAATGTTGTACTGAGATACTAATATGATTGAAAAACCTCTAACTAAGTTGAGTTGTTAGGACATGCCTCCAGCTAATACTAACAAAACAGCAAACTGAAAGAAAAGATTGAAATTAAAAGTATTCTATTATCCTCGAAGTATGAGGCCTAACCACTGAAACTGCAGAAGTCGATTCGAGAGTCGATCTAACTGTGATCTGGATTTTGAGTTCCTAAACCTACATCATGAAATGATGTAGTGCAGAGTATTTGTGAGTACTTGGAATATATTGAGCATACATGATATAGATATGCTATGCATAGCTGAAGAAAGCATAATTGAGAAATGACATAATCTAGGCAATGATATAAATACCGAAAGATAATTGAAAAGTTAAGATGAATGTAATGACCAAGTATTAATCATGAAGATAACATGTTGAATAGTATATTGGTAGAAATGTTAAAAAAAACCTTGTCAATACACTAAGAGTCTGACTGTGGGAGCTACTATTAACCGACATAAATCACGTGATCTAAACGTGGAATGTGATGTATACGCCCCATCAAGAGGATCCAATATACCTTACCGGGGTTATTAAGGCATGACTGTGGTGCGATCACTAATTCTGATGCACAACAAAAGGGGACTTAAAATCCTATGCGGGCACGCAGTTCTGGGTCTATGAGGGGACGCTCAACACTAATCCAACTCAGTGCTAAGTCCACTCCCAATTAAATACATATGAAGCTAAAATACACTAAATACTGAATAGCTTAAAACACTGACATGCTAACTGAGTATGTGACATTCGAAATATGGAGCATGATTTTCTATTTAACTAACCTAGCAAGTATAGTTCATGAACTAATAGAATTTACACAAACTAGGGTTCTGAGTTTGATACAGGGAATTATGAAATCTTTCTAAGAAACATGTTATTTCGATTAAGGATACTACCACAGATAAATAACAACAAATCTCTAAGGTTTTAGAAACCCTAGGTCTAAACAAGATATGGCGAATCAAGAAACTGACTAAATTCTAGGGACCTAGTGGTTGAAAGGAATCCACTAGGGAAATCCAACATATCTGCTGACGAAATCTACAGAGAA
Source organism: Solanum tarapatanum (assembly GCA_029582485.1). Classification (NCBI taxonomy): domain Eukaryota; kingdom Viridiplantae; phylum Streptophyta; class Magnoliopsida; order Solanales; family Solanaceae; genus Solanum; species Solanum tarapatanum. The sequence goes on along the minus strand of JAJOOB010011921.1, from coordinate 10,770 downwards.
GTCCTTTGGATTTTGGGCTGAACTTTGAAGAAAACTATTGTTTGTTCTTGGGTGGTCTGGTCTAATTTTCCTCTTCTTTTAGCTCTAATTTAAGTGTTTTTCGAAAAATAAGGCCTTTGGGTAGATTTTGACTAAGTTATTTGGTTTGTATTGCGTAAAAAAACGTAGTTCCAACATCAAATGATGTAGCTTAAGTGCCCAAAGCATAAGAAAAACGAAAAAAATGATCCTGAGTTAAAGGTGACGATAGCCATCTACTACAAGACTGACGGGCCGTCGTTTGAACTAGTTCCCATCGAATGGAATCGCCATTTATGCTCTTACCGATAGGGCTTCACTAAAATGAGCATAACTTTGTATTACGAGCTTGAATTTTAGCTAACTCGGTGGCGTTGTTAAGATGATTCAATTATCTTTAATTTGATAGGTCATGGGCCACCTAATTCATTTTGTGATAAAAGATATGATTGCTTGAAGTTGACCCAACAACCATTTTCCTCTAAATAGTTGTTGACCATTACCTACGGCAAGACCTATGGTCTGTAAGTTCAACCAATGAACGTGATGGTCGACCGTGGGTGGGATCATAGACTATCAAATTTTTTACCCCAAAGACAGACCCCACCTACAGACAGGGTGTCAGACCACGAACCGTTGGTGGCTTCTGTGGTTTTGGCACCAGGTCCTAGAAAGCTACATTTTTTTATAGTTTCTCAAGTCCGAGGTGTTACAATATCTCCCACTTGGGAACATTCATGGTCGAATGAATTATAAACAAGCTGAGTATGGAGAGAAGAAGCAATAATCCCTACCACTAAGTGCTAGAAACTAATATTTAACTGAACTGATTTCCAAGAACATGAAAATATGCTGAAATGCAAAAATAACTAGGAGAACAAGATACTGAGACTAAATCACTAAAGAGTAAACTTAGAGACTGGATAAGAACTATTGCCTCAAGCTGAGATGGAATTGGGAGGGAAAAGGTGAGGATACATGGTCATCATTGCTTCCATGGTAGTTCCCTCTACGGACAAACTACTACACAACACCTTTACTAAAGCGACTTCCTTATTTATCAACCTACGAACCTAACAGTCAAGAATTTCAACTGGAATCTCCTCATAGGTGAGGCTATCCATCACATCCACATTCTCTAAAGGTACTATCCATGTCGAATCAATCACACACTTCTTCAACAAGGAAATGTGAAAGACTGGATGAACCGCTGCTAGTTCTGTTGGCATCTCTAACTCATAAGCCACATTACCAACCCTTTGCAGGATTCTGTAAGGACCTAAATATCTAGGACTGAGCTTCCTTTTCTTATCAAATCTCATCAGCCCTTCATAGGTGAAACCTTCAAGAAAACCCAATCCTCGATTTTAAATACTAAGTCCCTTCTCCTCACGTGTGCATAGGACTTCTAATGACTATGAGATGTCTTTTGTCTATCTCTAGTGAGCTGAACTTTCTCCATAGCCTCATGAACCTAATCTTGTTCAATCAAGGTTGCTTCACCAACTTCAAACCCACCAATTGGGGACCTGCATCTGCTCCCATATAGTACCTCATACAAGGTCATCTGAATACAAAAATGGAAGCTATTATTGTAGGCAAACTCTATGAGAAGTAGGTGATCATCCCAACTACCCTTTAAATCTATCACACAAGCTCTCAACATGTCTTCTAAGGTCTGAATGGTACGCTCTGTCTGACTATCCATATGTGGATGAAACGTTGTAGTAAGATCTACCTAAGTACCAAGACCATTTTGAAACAATTTCCAAAAATGAGAGGTAAACTGAGGACCTCTATCTGAGATGATAGAACATAGAACCCTATGCAACCTAACTATCTCATTGATGTAGAGTTTGTCGTACTCCTCCACTGAATCTGTAGTCTTGATAGCCAAGAAGTGAGCGGACTTAGTGTCTCTATCCACAATCACCCAAATGGAGTCATGTTGTCTATAAGTAGAAGGTAAACCTCTAATGAAGTCCATGTTAATCACTTCCCACTTCCATGTAGGAATGTTAATCTCTTGAGGCATACGTCCTAGTTTCTAATGTTCTACCTTAACTTGTTGATAGTTAAGACATTTAGCCACAAAGTCTGCTATGTCGCTTTTTATGCCTTTCCACCAAAAGACTTCTCATAGATCACGTTACATCTTAGTGGCACCTAGATTAATGGAATACCTGGAGTTATGATCTTCTGTAAGGATCTGCTGCCTGAACTCACCCACATTAGGAACACATAATAGACCCTGGAAACGAAGCACACCATCTTCCCCTTGGGAGAAAACCTCAAATTTTTGCTTATGAACTACACTTTTCAACTGAAGAAACATAGGATCACTATCGTGTTTTTCGTTAACTGACACCACTAATGAAGATTCTAATTAACTCTGAACTATCACACCGCCATCTGATGTATTCGTAAGGAAAACTCCTAAGTGACCAAGCCAGTAAACATCTTTGGCAATCTCTTTCTTTTCTTCCACAACATGTGCTACAGTACCCATAGAAAGTTTGGTTAAATCATCAACCACTAGATTGGCCTTACCCGAATGGTAAAGCACATTCATGTCATAATCTTTGAGGAATTCAAGCAATCTCCTCTGACGAAGATTCAATTTTTTCTGGGTGAACGCATACTGGAGGCTCTTATGATATGTGAACACATCAACATGAACACCATACAAGTAGTGTCTCCAAAATTTTAGGGCAAATACTATGGTTACAAGCTTGAGGTCATGAGTCGTTTAGTTCTTCTCATGAACCTGAAGTCGTCAAGAAGTGTAAGATATAACCTTACCTCACTGCATCAACACACAACTAGGCCAACCCTAAATGCATAAGAATATAAACCATCTAGTAAAGTCAAGTCAGGAGATGTAGTCAACCTAGTCTTCAGTTCTAAGAAGCTTTTCTCACACTTATCTGACCATAGAAATTTGACCTTCGTTTGAGTCAACTTATTCAATGGGGAAGCTATGGATGAAAATCCTTCAACAAATTTGCTGTAATAACTGGCCAAACCTTAGAAACATCTGATATCCATTGGAGAAGTGGGTCTGGGCGAGTACTCTAATACCTCTTTTTTCATAGAATCTACTATGATCCCTTTACTAGATACCACATAATAAGGAAAGCAAATGACTATAACCAGAATTAACATTTGCTGAACTTAGCGAATAACTAACGATCTTTGAGGGTCTACGAACAACTCTACTATAAGTCGCATGCTCCTTCTTTCTCTATGAATAAATGAGGATATCATCTATAAAGACGATGATGAACATGTCCAAATATTTTTTGAATACCCTGTTAATTAATTTAATTAAGGCTACATGAGAATTTTTTAGTCCAAAAGACATAACTACAAATTCATAATGACTGTACCGAGTTCTGAAGGATGACTTCAGAATGTCATTATCTTTGAATCTGAGGTGATGATATCCAGATCTATGGTATATCTTAGAAAAGCAACTAGCATTCTGAAGTTGTTCAAACAAGCCATCAATCATACGGATAGGATATTTGTTCTTGCTCGTGACTTTGTTCTACTGACAATAGGCAATGCACATCCAAAGAGAACCATCATTCCTTTTCACGAACAACACTGGAGAACCCCATGGAGGGATAATAGGTCCTATGAAGCCCCTTCTAGAAGGTATTTCAACTGTTCTTTCAACATCTTAAGCTCGGCTGGATCCATTCTGTAATGAGGAATTGAAATAGGCTTGTTATGTGGAAGGAGATCTGTTCTAAATTTATTTCCCTTTTGGGAGGAACTCTGGGAAGATCTTCTTGGAACACTTTTGGAAACTCATTTACTATTGGGATTGACTCAAGAGTTGGGGTTTTGGAGTTTGAATCCTTAACCCTAACATGATAATAGATATACCCTTTGGAAATCATTTTCCAAGCCTTAAGATAAGAGATGAATCAACCGATAGGCGCTAAGCTAATACCGTTCAAATCTAAGATTGGCTCGTTCGAAAATATTAATCGAACGATCCTAGTTCTACAATCAACTGAGGCATAACAAGAATGTAGCCAATCCATGCCTATAATTATATCGAAATCTAGCATTCTACAAGGTCTGCTGAGGTGACGTTTAGAGAAACAGTGATAGAGCAATTTCTATATATAGTGTATCTATAACTAGGTCACCAATTAAAGTAGAGACAGAAGGATTCTGGGAGAGTTTCTCGGCTGGCATCGACCTCTGCGTGAAGATCATAAAGTTCTTAGCCCTCCCTGAACTCTCTCGGGAAGAACCTATCTAGAAAAGCAGTCTTAAATGATTGGAATGAGGTCTAGTGCGCCCTAACTTATGAATTATTTTATTATTTACACCCTCATATTTACACATACTAGAGTTTTTAAAAATAATATTATCTACTTCATTACATAACTCTAGTGCACTCTTCTCAACAATGACAACATCAATAAAAGTATGATCAAGCAATTGGCCCTCAACCTTTAGCTCTTCAAGTTGACTTACAAGTATTTTTTCTTCCTCACACATATTATTACTAAATTGTTGGGTGTCATATGATTTAATCTTTTCACTCAACTCAAAATTTACTTTCTCGGGATCCCAATAATAGGTATCTTCATCAATCATGCCCTTAAATATTGATTTATAGCACAGTATCAATAAATCTTCTATGTCCCCACACAACTTATTTTGTTGAGAAAAAATTTGCTTATAAGAATCCAAAATGTCAGAAGTACAAAAATTGCAAGAACACTTAACACTACATACTTTTTCAGATGACATCTCAAGAAGAGTAAAACATATAATAAAGAAAAGTAAATTAAAACAAAAAAAAACAAATAAAGGACTACAAGTCAAAATAAATACTAAAGACAATTTCTAAGCCATATTCCTCGGCAGCAGCGCCATTCTCGATAACGTTTAAATATACTTCTTGAAAAGAAATATAAACGATCGTATGCAATATATTTACCCAACTATGAGTCGGGGTCGATCCCACAGAGAATATGAAAGAATATTGTCAATAGAAAATATTGAACTTGATAGTCGTTATATAACAATGGGGGGAATTTAATTTGAAATAAAATAAAAAACAATAAAAAGATAACTTTGAACTAAGTATTTATTTATACTCAGATTATTAAAAGTAACTAGGAATGTGTTCCCTATAAGCTTATAACGCAGTAATCCTAATAATAGTAATCATTTTCTAGTGTATCACAGGCAGAGTGATAAGTTAGGTATCTCTAAATCCTTGGTCTAGCATCTAGAGAATTTCACCCCGCACCTTGATCCGGCTACGTGTGTATAATTTACCAACCCTTACCTTTACCTCATATTAGACATCATAATCGATGTTTGGCTTAGTTATTACTTCGCACCAATCGACACTAGCCTATTTGATAGTATCACACTAAAGCTATTTTGATAATTTTTTTCTTGTTGATTACCTCCTTGGTCCGGCAAGTAGCAACAAGGCGAGTTCTAACGTTTGCAACCACTAAAAATACTTTTAAACGAAAGAATTATCAATGCATGCTTCAACACTATTCAAGAATTACATAGTTATTATTCATACTTTGTTAATCGCTTATGCTTCCCACAACCCTAGTTATGAAATTTAGCTACTCATTATCTCAAAAACACAATCAAAATTTATTAAAATAAATATGCTTGTGTTAATCATAAAAAAGTTAAGAACAATAGCTAAACTATCTTTTATTAATCACAAATACAAATAAATAATAAAGGAGAAGAAAGAATAAACCACAATTCTCCGGCCTCCATGGCGGCTCTTCCAAAGTTCCTAAGCTAGAAGCAAATTTATATTGTGTCTTGTATCTTGGTTCTTCGCTTTCCTAGAGAATAATTTTTCATGCCCTATTTATAGACATAGAAACCCTAAATAAAATAATTAAGTTCAAGACTTAGGAAAACAAAACCCAATTAAATTGGGTTTCCAATTGCTCGCTGTATTTCTTCAAATTGTTGGCGGCAGAGGGGTGGTTAGCTATACACACGTGGCAGCAGCGAGCCAAATTCGATTTGAATTGGCAATTCGTTCACATTGGCCTTATATGTATAAATATATTATTTTAATAAATTTTATCCATTAAGCTGTTTGTTTGATTTCCTTCTTCTACCTTCCATCTTTAATTCGTATTAGCTCCAAACATCTTCATTTTTCCACCAATTTAATCCTACACATAAAATACACAATTTAGTACAATCCATAAAATTCATGCTCAAAAAGGACAAATATAAATAATAAATGTGAGGAAATAATGATTAAAATATGTATTTTTAGCCTCACATCAATCCTGACAACCTAGACTAGTAAGTACACTACAAGAAATTTATGTATATCCCTATATATAATAGAAATAGTTAGATAGAGATTGAATATGTATTAGGGGTTTCAGCAAAGCTTGGGGCTACATGTCCAGGTTTGCTGATTTTTTTACTTTGTAAAGCTCTTTGTTAAATAAAGGCAAATAAATTTACTTACCAAAAAAAATTAGGACTAAAAGGAATTATAATCCTATTAGACAATCCAAAAAAGGAATGTTTTTTAAATTAATTTTAATGTCCAAAATATTAGGAATTCATACCTATTTCATATAAAGAAAGACTCAATAAGAATTTTTTAATTAATTTCTAAGTCATTGCTTAGATATTAAGTAATTAATTAATTACTTTGTCTCCAAATTAGGTAAAGAATTAGATAATATTAGATGATATAACAAAAATATTTGAAAGTTTTCTAGAAATTAGAAAAGAATTTAGGAGTCCTTAAGGAAATCATATCTGTAAAAGTGATCCCTAGGGTTAAATTTTTTATGTAGGAGTTATTAGCCTACCTTTAAGTATACTTCTAACACCATAAGTCTGGCCTCTGTATAGGGAAAGGCATATACTACAAGACTAGGGTTTTGACCTTTCTTTTTAAGCGTACAAGTTGGTTCTAGATCAAAGGTGATTTTATACAACACTTAACAAGTATAGTTAAAGGTATGTTTCTATTTAATATTTTGATTCGTCTTTGACTTTGTGAATGAGTATGATTATCAACATATGGTATCAGAGGCCACCTTTAGCTATGTTGTTCAATAAAGATTATGTTTGTGGATGAAATTAATTTTGCCAGTGGTTCTGTCTTAAAAATATTACAGAGGTTGATTCAACTCAACGGTGTCATTATTTAGTTTTCAAAACCACTTGTTTTTTTCTCTTTAAGAATTAAGATATCTTGGTCATTTTCAAAATGAATATAATAAAATAGTCTTTTCAGATATCTTATGTGTAAAATGAAGATCTTTTATGCGTAAAAATACAGATCTCTCATAAAAAATTGCTAGTTATTGATTCTCCCATCTTTTGTTGTCTTAGTGTATAAAGAAAATCTAGACTAGCATGTCAACTTGATTAATATATTTTTTTTGTTTCTGCTTCAAGTTTGTTTGGTATCAAATTTGAGTTTATTTTAATCAGGAGTGTATTTAGTTTGAAGAAAAATATTTTGTGGAAAATAAGTGGATTTTCTAGTTATGTTTTATTGTTCAATCAATAGATAAAGCAACACGGCTATACTAAGAGCGTTTATATATATATTAGAGAAATATTATAGGAGGCGGAGGTGAGGAGGTATTTGGGGGTGTGAGAGGTGCTAGGGGTGGGGGTTGAAGATGCGGTGTATTAGAGGGTTGAAGAGACACAATAATATTTTTCTAGAGAAAATGCTTTTCAAAATATTTGACCAAGAAAAATATTTCCTTCACACTGGAACACCCCCGATTTATTACAATTCAAAAAAAATAATTAACCCACTGAAAATCATAATTGTTATGGTTGTATTACAGAAGTGGTTCCAATGTTGGCTTCTGGGTGAAGCTGGATTTTCGGACCCCATGTTTCATCAATAGTACTACCTCCGTCCACTTTTAATTGTCATGTTTTTCTTTTTTAGAGTCAAACGATAAGTATTTTGGCTAATATTTTTACGATGTATTTTTTCATCATATTGATATGCAAAAAATTGCATTTCAACATACTTTACATATAGTTTTTGAATATTTAATTTTTTTATTTAAAATATCGAATTAATGATATCTAATTTCATTTTGAAATTAGTTAAATTAACTTTCGAAAGGCACAACATGACAATTAAAAGTGCACAGAGGAAAAAATTTGTAAATTATTACTCCCACTTTGCCATTTTATGTGACACCCATTCTTTTTTAGTCCTTTCCAAAAAGAATATCACCCCTCTATAATTAAAAAATAATTTAATTTTAAATTTCCCTATTACTGTTAATAAAATGATTTACAACTACACAAATATCTAAGGTTTGTCATAGACCATAAGTTTAAAAAATAAATTCTTTTTTTCTTTAATTTCTTGTCCAGTCAAATGATGTTATATAAAATTGAATGAATAGACTATTATTTTAATAAGTATTAAGTATTTAAATTAATATATTTTTATTTTATTTTAAAATAAATTTTCAAATATACTTGAACAATTCGAACATTTTTTTTTGTTTTCTATTACTGACAAAGAATTGAGATCACTAGGTGATAGAAACATGAAGTAAAAGTCTCTTAAAGTATATGTTACACATATATTAATAGCTTAGACAAATTTTTAAATTAAAAGTCTTAATATGACATAAACATAGAATAACTTTTTAATATATTTAATTAGACACAAAGACTTGAATATTTTCAAATGTATATATTGCTTATAGAATAATGTTAACAATTTTTATAATAGAAAGAAGTATTCGCAATTAAAATTAATCAATATAGATTATTAAATAGAAAATAATTTATTTAAAAAATCAATCATAACAAACTTTTTAATTTCATTTTATACCATATTTTGCTTGCACTTAAATTTGTGTTGATCAGAAAAGGAACATATTTGGTTATCAGGGTTTTGTATATCTTATTTAATTAAATCACGTTTCTAAACTTATTGCTCTTCAGTTTACCTTTTTCATATTTTAACAAGGGAGCATTTGGCCATAGATTACGGAAGTAGATTTTGAAGTATTTTCAAGTGCCCAAAAATTGACCAGTTTTTGGAGCCTTATGTATGCACATGTCTGCACTAGATCTGATATTATCTTTACATAAAAGTAATTTTGATTGATTTTCGTGGTTAGACTTAAAGACAATTAGATTGATTTTTGAATTTGATAGTATTACTTTTGATGATTCTTGATCCTATGACTAAAGACTTACGAGCTAACATTTTCAAGAATCATAATCCATTTGAAGCTCACTAGGTTATTTTTGTCTTGCTTTATCATCTCAGGGGACGTTTGGTTTGATGCCAAGTTTGGTTGGGATGAATTATGATGGAATAAGTTACTTTAGGATACGTTATGATGTGATTAGTTACATTGAGATTATTTTTTATTGGTTGTTTGGATTGTCATACTCAAATAATATGCATGACATAATTTCTAAGAATAATTTGTTTGTTTTAAAAAATAAACTCTAAGAATAAGTTGTTGGTTTATAAAAGAGGTACTTTTGTTATTTTATATTTTTATCTCGGGATAAGTTATCCCGGGATTAGTTTTCCACCCACAAAATAAGGATAGCTTATCCCAGTCATAATAATTAATCATGGGATAAGCTATCCCACAGTTTTCAACAAAAAAGAATTGAGGAGTAGTAAGAAAATTATCGTTGGCTTATTTTTCCTTATCCATCACACCAATCCACCCCTAAGAGATCGTTTCGTACGAGCGTATGAGGTATACTAATTTTTTTGATAAAATGCATAATTATTTTATCGAACATTTGATTAGGGGTGTTAGTTAAGAGAGAGATGATGCATGGGATAAGTTTGTCTATCATATACACATCCCAAATGAGCCCAACAGTTTGTCTAAACACTATTGTTTCTACATGATACGATAACAATAATTGTCCACACCTTAATTTTCATGTATTATACATGATATTAAAATTCTTGATGAGTTTGTTTAATTACGTTAACTTATTCTTCATGGGGTGTAATCTGGATTGGCTTCATTCATTGTATGATTACTTTATTGATGTCGATGGAAATATAGTTAGAGATTTCCTTTCTTTTTCAGTTTTTTTTTTTTGTTTTTTTTGGCTTATTCCAATACAAATTGTTGTATATATCCAGGACGACATGTCGAAAGGTAAAAGAGGATTGGAAAATAATGAAGTTGTGCAACACAAGCGATCTGATAATGGTCCTCTTATTCCTGCAATTGGCCGAGACAACTCCATTAACAGTCTCATTCATTGCTCTAGATCTTATTATGGTGTTATTGCATCTTTGAATAGTAGCTTCCTCTCATTAATTAGGAGTGGGAAGATGTACAAATTGCGACGTTAACATAATGTGGTTGAGCATAGGATTTATTTTTCTTGTCATCTACTTGCATGGGAAGCTTTTGACCCCAGTCGTGGCCGTTGGATGCATCTACCCTCAACCAATATTCCCAATCAATCTTTTCTATTCTCATACAAGGAGTGTTTAGCGGTTGCCACAGAGCTACTTGTGTTAGGACAGGAGTTCTTATCGCATGTCATTTATTGTTATAGTATACTCACAAACAGTTGGTCATCTATAATGCAAATGTCTGCCACCTCAGGTGAGATTGCCATTGTAGCTGCAGGTTGAAACTCCCATGGCGATATCGTTAGCTCAGTAGAGCTTTACCACTCAAAGACTGGAACGTGGAAGATGTTACCAAGCATGAACTAGCA
>JAJOOB010011920.1:0-15568 GCA_029582485.1 Solanum tarapatanum | reverse complement strand
AAAAAAAAAAAAAAAAAAAAAAAAAAAAAACGCTACCATTTTACTTACCGAGAAGGATGAGAGTGAGTTCACGCGGCTCGTGTGATTATTATTTATCACTCGATCTCGATACTTATATTGAGACTCTGATTAAATTTGAATTCACACAAAGTAATATCATATGTGAGGAAAAATACTTTTTAATAAACACAAATCTCTACCGGAAAAAATATTTTTCTTAAAAGAAATTGAGAAAATAGGTGGATTTTACTTTTTTTTTATGTTCAATACGTAAGTAAACATATTTATATATTTAACGAATAATATGGGAGGTGGGTTGGAGTAAAGGTAAAGTATGTTGGACGATGTGGAAATAGTACACAATTAAGGAAGTTATTTCTCACTTGTAGAAGAAAAAAAATCAAGCCTATATTTTGTTCAAACAAATATTGGAAAATCAAAATAAATTTTCTCCATATTAAACATATTCAAAGGTTATTTTTTTTTTTTCATTCAGTATTTGATATTTATATAAAAATTTAGCTAAGTTTGTATGTATGCACGGAAAAGTTCATTTTTGAGGGCAACAATATGGATTAAAAAAATATTCTATTTTTTTTTAAAACCTTCGATCAAGAAAGGTCCACATAGGTGATGTGACAAAGTTGAAGAAGAAAAGTAATCTCAATTAAGAATGATAATGACGTATAATTAATAGTTTTATTAATTTCTTTCGTTTGTATCGTAAATTTAGTTTGCTTAACAATTTGATTCTCCAATTATAGGTAATAACATCAATTTGTGTTTATAATCAAGATGGAGTTAATTGTATCATTAATTTTGATATTTTATAGATATGTTGATTTTCGTAATACTTTAAAAGTTTTTTCTTTTTATAAACTATATTTTATTTTATAAGATATCAAAATAATGAAATTGTATATTTTTTAGGAAAACAAATTTCAAGCTCTAAATAAGAATCTTGTAGACTTGGAACATGACTCTTATCCTTTTCTCATTTGACTCAACTAACCAAAAGAAAAAATGAACTTTTCCATCAAATGTATTATTGACTTTAGTATCAATATATCATATGCATTAATTATATATATGTATGTTCAATTTATGCATGTGTGTATTTTAAAATTTTATCTTTTCTCTAATTCTCTATTATCTATGTAGATAAATAATTTTTTGTTATCAATAATGAATTATTTTTAAATAATTATTATATAGTCGCAATATTGATAGGTGGTTTTTTTTTGTTTGGTATATAGTACTATTAAATATACCTCCATCTTTATGGAGTAGTAATTACTTTTATATTACTTATATTCAGGTATAAATAGGTGTTAGAGTTTTGATTATTAATAGTGATAATTTTTCTACTCTACTCATTTAATTTATTTATTATTCGTGAGCAAAAGAAAATACACCTTTCTCACAAACATGCACATGTTCATTCTCTAATGGCTAGCTATAAATATTCACATGATTCACCTTATTTTAGACATCTAAAGAAAAAATGTCCCTCAAATCAGCATTTTATTTTCTACGAAAAAAGCAAATGTCATGTACTCAGTTAGTTTGTTGAGTTCGTTGAAATTTTGTAATTTTTATGACTAATATCGTAAACTTGAGTTATGTTCTATCCTAGAATGAATTAAACCATATTTTAATTAGGTAATTTTAAGAAAAAAATAATTTCTTAAGAAAAACAATACAATTTTCTATTGAGCACAAAACTAAATTATTATAACAATTTTTTATTTATTCTATATTTCTGAATTATAGTGATTTAACACTATTACTAAAGAAACATTATTGATTCCCAAATTATATTTAAAATTATATATATATATATATATATATATAGAGTGTTGAGCATTAGAAAAACTCGGGAGAGTTACATAAATTTAAATTAATCAAATTATATTTTATATAAAAGCTTTTGAACTTCATCAAAATAATCACAATTTGGCAATTGTAAGTAAACGAAATTATATAAATTAAGACACTAGTAATATTTTTGGAAGTAGAATTGGAATTTATATCTTGGCTGGTTCGAGACGCATCTTTCCAATGCTCCAAGGTGATTACTATAGTATTGTGATATGTAGTGTGCTTACAATTGCTAAATGTATCATAATTATGTTGAGGTGGACAATATGACAAATTAATTTAATATTATTTATTAATAATCGTAGACATATAAATTTTACTGGATTAAATTTATACAAAATATGAATATAATTCACGTTCATTTAGATTAAATGATTAATTTGGTCTTTACAAATAAAGAAGCTTATTTTAGGAGAAATTACATGGTTAAACAAATATATACTAGTTAATTGGTTATCATAGCTATAGCTTTAGTTAATTACCACTAGCAACCAACATTCAGTGATAATTACTATTGACACTCAATTTTGGCCCTCCACGTTATAGATTAATTAACGAGCTTTTTTTATTTTAAACAATTTGGAATAATTAATTTTATAAAAATTTAAATATTTTCAAGTTATTTTTAGGTAATCCTAGTCATTTTATAATTTTTCAATAATATATATGTTTTATATAACTTTGTATATAATTAGTATAGTTTATGAATATTCGAAAATCATCTCAAAAATATTTTAATTTTAGTAAGTATTTTATTAAATTAGTTTAGTTTAAATTAAAGTTATAATTTTGAATATTTAGTTTATAATTAAGTTAATTATTTTATTTCGTTAGAATTAAGAAGCTCAGTAATTAATCAATACTAACTTGTCTTATTTTAATTTTGGCCGAAATCAACCAATCACCTCAATTTGATCGAAACTGCAATTCAGGTGGTTATCTTCTTAAGTCAAATTGACCACATTCTAGGCTCCCTTTTCAAGAATAATTTCAGCCTATTTCTTCCTATATTCCCAGACCCAATTCTATTCCTAACAGCCATTTCCAGTTAAGCCCAAAAGTTCATTCTTCTTTGCACTAATAACAGTCCAGCCCATTCCAAATTCAACAGAAACTCATCCAATTAAATTACAACTTCAACAACAATGCATACCAACCGACCCCACCAGTGTCGTCTTCATCTTCTTCTCCCAGCATCACGATCGAAACCCAGAACCTCAAACCAGTCCAGAATCACGACCCAGTCCAGCGAGAATGAGCCCAATTGCCCAGTGCGTGTTCTCTCTCTCGAGACCTTATCCTCTAGTACGAATCATTTGGAGAATGGTATAGGTGTCTCAAATCCGCTGCCTCGTTCGTCCTTCATCTCCAAATCGACAGTCTCTATTATCAATCCGTTAGATTTTGGTACGAATTACAGCTCGCCTCTTATCCTCTAGGAATTTCGAAATTTGCAGCAGTCCCATATCGTTTTCCCCCTCAAATTCAATCCAAAAGCTACCCTATAAATACCCTTCTTTTGTTCACTGTTCAGGGGACGATTTTTGAGACCTAAGAGTACCCCTAAAGGTTTGGGAATTCTGGTATCAATAGTTTAAAATTTCGTTGCTTTTGTGATTGTTCGAGTTGAAGAGGTGGAATCGTCTCCGTCAAACTTGTGTCGTCCGGTTCGCTGCCCAGAACCAACATTCTTTTCTTTATTCTTTTCTTTTCGAGTCAAACCTCCGCCAAGTTACAAAGGGAAAGCTAGTATATTGGGTTGAGACCCAAAAACCAGCAGCAACAGTAGCTCCAAAGAGCTAAAATGAGGAGCAGAAAATTGGGTTAAAACCCATAACGGTCGAAGCAACAGTACAACAATTTCAGCCCCAAAATGGTCAAATACGGGCTGGAAATTTCAGTCTTATAATCCATTGTTTATGTTTATTTCCTCAGTATTATTTTCATTATGACTGCTAACATTTTTTTGACATTTTATTGCCTTGGATGAATCCCTATAAGAGTTGACATTATTTATCAAATTCCTTTTCAAGGAGTTGGTGCGACTAATCATTTATCAACACAGTTTATCTTTAGGCGACTTGAGCTTATGGAATAACTTAAGAACCATTCATGTTCTTTTATAGTTATTAAGAAGCTTTGAATCCACGTTAATGAATTTGAACTAACTCTTTGGTTTAAAATCTTTAACTCGGACAAATTATCAAGTTAAAAACATTTTCGGTTTATTTAAAATGTTTTTCTTTAAAAAATTCCCTTTTTAAATGGTTTTCTTAATTTTTCCTAAAAATTAAGTGGCGACTTCCAAATTATAGATTTCTCCAAAACTTAACAAAAATTGCCAAAGTTGCGAAATTGGTTTCGAAACCTTAGTTTTCGAAATCGTGTCGTAACAATTACGTGAGCAGGGGTTTCGAGTTTGTATAATTCGGTATTTGTAAAATATAATTTGTATAACTTTTGTATAATGTAATTTTGTATAATATAATTTGTATACTGTTTAATTTTCAGATGTTTGTATTTGATAAATTCATTATTTTGAGTTTATACAAAAATAGTTCAATTATACAAATGTACCCGTGAATTATACAAACGAGACAGCTTAAACTGTAGCTACAACCCGTAAATATACAAACTATAGTTATGGAGCATAATGAAGTTTATTATAGTGGCTATTTGCAAAATTTTCTCTTCATTTTATTAAATTCAAGTCCAAGGTCCATTTCACCTTGAAGCCCAAACCCATGCCACGTGTCACAATGACTAGGCATCCAAGACCAATCAGGTGATGTCATGTGTACAAATGAAGTGGAAGTCCCAACCAAAATTAAGAACCAATCACAATTCGTCAAGTATCAAAATGACATTCTTTGGCCAACTATAAACAGCTCTGTCCACCCCCTACTACTATAAAGATGGGATGGACATGACATTCTAAGGAATTATAAGAAAACTCTTCAACAAGCATTCTGCAAGAATTGAAGAAAGTTGCAACATAAACTACATAGTTCTTCAAAGGAATGATCAATGGAGTTCTTCCCGGAGATGGATTTGAAATGACGAAGTGTTTTCCCGACGTTTCGGAGATCAAATACATCTCAAGAAGGTTTATATCATCATATATTAAAGAAATACGCTATTGAAGACCCTCAAATCACAAAGAAGTTTAGGAAAGAAGAATCAAGATAACAATGAAACTGTACGCACAAGATTCATTAATAAAAGGATAAACTACCTTACTAGACATACATCACTACTATATATACTAATATTATCTTTACTTTCAAACAATTACATATATTACCACTTTTAATATTTTATACCATATATTAATATATTATTTGAAGATACAATTAGATTATTAGATACCCACATACCTTAAAATTAGGATTGATTAATTATCTGCTTAATTAACTCTTTCACTCCAAATCAACCATTATCTCTTCATTCTCCCTTCCCATATTTATCACTCAATTATGTCTCCTCCTTTATGATTCAAGAATTTCATCATACAATTTCATTCCAACAATAGTTAATCTACTCTCTTCTTCTCAAGATATCATCACCATGGATGACAAATTCTTCTGAACCCAAATATTATTCTGTATTGTTCATTTATAACTAGATCAAATCAAAGTAACTGCTACAGAGAAAACTTTAATTCAGAGTGGATCTTGATTACTTGTCTCCGAAAGAAATGAATCTTAGTTTTGATTATGTTATGCCACAACGCAAAAGGATCAAAGGGAGTATTGTAGAGAGTTTATGTTTGCTGGTGTTCTTCTAAGGCTTTCTTTGGTAACCGTGACATGAATTTGGTAGTACCAATATTACTTTGATATAGCCTTTGAAACATGTGTATCCAATAAGTAGTAATCTTAATTAAGATCTAAGTTGTATTTTTTAGTAATGGGGTGTCTGACCATATATATGTATCCACCATTAAATTTCGGATACATGATTTTTAACAACACGATGACATTAATGATATGACAAATACTTTACAGGCGTGATTTGTTCCTAAATCCATGTGTTTCAACTACATTTCATATTTAAATATACATAATTAAATGTATATGCTTATTATGTATTCGAGATACATGTTTTTGGATATAACATATGAAATTTAAATACACATAATTAGATGTATATGCTTTTTTTTTTTGTATATTCCATATTTAGATACACATAATTAGATGTACATGCTTACTATGTATTCGAGATACATGTTTCTGGATATAACATATGCAATTGATATTTGATACATGAAATTAATACTAGATACATATAAAAGATACATGAAATTAATATTTTATATATATATATATATATTAGAGAGAGAGAGAGAGAGAGAGAGATAGAGTACATACATACATAAAATTAATACTAGATACCTATAACAAATACATGAAATTAATGCTAGATACTTCTATGATACATATGAATGTACTTCTCATGTATCTAAGCGTTTAGTTTGTTGGATACATCATATATTGATAATAGATACATCAAATTAATGAATTTATTATTTCAAGTGTAATAATATGAAATTAATCAAATTGCATTACCAAGATATACATGTTTTTATTTTATATTAATAATATTAATGAATTTACTGTTTCAAAGAATAATAAAATGAAATTAATTATCTATGTATTTTGAAAATCCTCAATTACTCCTCTAATTAGGAAAATCAATTCCAACCAATTAATTTAAATAAATAAATTTTGTATCTCAATTTTAAAATTCGACAGATACATGTATCTCATGGATTCAGACCCATGTATCCTAAGCATAAAATATGGTACATGAAGTAATATTTAAAACTATTGGAAATCTTGATAATTAAGACCTAAACTAGTGGAATTCCTGTGGTTTGCCCTTAATAAAAATAACATTTTTCTTTTATTTACTTTGACTGCAGTTAATTATCAATGCTACGAAAATTTAGTGCAAACAATAATATAAGAGATTAAGAAAGAGCATGACATAAAATTTTACCAACATTTTTCTTGTTTTTGTTAGTAACAAATTAAAAAGACAACAATTGGAGTCGTCGCTTTAGGTTCCAATAATTAAGGGACCAAAGTTATTAACTTTCTTCGTTTCGGTTTATGAATTTATAGTATAAAATATGTTATAAAAAATTATTTTTGAAATTATATTGTTACTGAATATATAAAAAAAAAGGTCATTTGTTACAAACAAGAAGAAAAAAAAAATCATATAAATTAAAATATGATTATTATCAATAAAATATTTCAAAAACCAACCTTTTTTTGGCTTGTGGTCGTTCAAATAAGTGAGTACACTACAATGAACTTTCTAGTTTCTATTTTAATTAATTAATACTTCCGTTATTTTTTTTAAAAGGACCTAGTTTAATTTGATATGAAATTTAAGAAGACAATTTTTATTTTTTTAAATCTTGTGATTTTATATTAAAATTATATTATTAAATGTATAAAAATTTATTTTATAAAAAAAATACTAATTTTTGATATTATCGAACATGAAAAAATAAAAAAATCATAGTAGTAGAAGAATAGTTAAACTAATATGGTGCGGTCTGCGGAAAGTAGTTAGGCACAGATATCGTACAGCAGAAAAAGCGGCGGTAATATCAACCAATCATAATTCGCCACGTTAGAAATGAGAGCGAGAATATCTGGTGTGACGCCATCTACATTATAATACAGTATACCTCTCTTCTCTTCTGAATACATACTGAAAATCAGAATATTCCTCTAACTTTTCCTTCCAATTTTTGTCATACAAAAAACGTGAATACTTGAGAACATCTCTCATAGTTGGTGCGTGTTTTTGGTGTACGGAACAAAAATGGCATCTGCAGATCAAATGGAGAAGATGACGTTACGTCAGAATTATCGGAATCACTGGCACACTGATCTTATCAGAGCCACTGAGACTGATCCTCTTTGTAAACTCTCGATTTTTTTTTTGTTGAGTTTTTTCTATGTAGTGTAGTGTTTGATTTTGACTTATAGAGTGATCTGTGGTTTTTTTTGCAGTTTGTTGCTTCTCGCTTTGGTGGTGAGTGCTTCTATTATGCACTATTATTATTATGATTGATGATCTTTGAATTTATTTGTTGTTAGGTAAATTAGAAAAATGCCATCAAATTAGGGTTTTCTGAGCGAATGTGGTAATGGAATTTGAAAATTGAAGCCTTTTGTTTTAAGAAAGAAGCAAGTTCAGTATCCTAATTTGATTTTAAGGTCACTTTTGTTTAGAGGCCGATCAAAATTTTTGACTCAATGTTGGACGTCTACGTCCTACTAGCAATGGTTGGACCTAATATAAAGAGATTGTCGTTAGAAATCTCGAGCATCTCTATATCTCAAGCAAAAGGTGTCTTCGATCAGTATATAAGTCTAGTGTTTTTGCTCTATTGTTCTATATAAGTAACTTATGGATTTAAGCTGCAACTGCAAGCTATTCCTAGTACTGGCTGGTGAATCATTTGGAAGTAATCCCCTCTTCTGGTAGTCTTATGGAAATGCTTATTGTCAGCTTGAAAGTGGATAAAAATGTGTCTATAAAACAGGAAGGGTCACTTAGGTCCAAGCATCCTTTTCAAATTACTTAACACCTTCCTGCAAAATTATAAGCTGCTTATTGTTCAATGATTCAGTCCATTCTTAGCAGCAGATCTGGTGAAATTACTCTTCCATATCCCCTGTTATCACTAATCACAGGGAGATATACTGCTCAGAAACTTGAACTGTCCACAAAATTTTCTTATCTTCTTGTCTGTTTTGTTGGAAATCGGAGGAGGAGAACACTTTCAACCATTCTAATTCTTTTCATCTTTCCTAGTTCATGAATAAAAATAATAATACATGTATTGTACTAAGACAATTCATGTATCAAAAAAGACTATTTCTTTTCTCTACACAAGGTTCACTTTTCAACATATTTCCCCCACAAAGTGGTGCTATGAATGTTCGTCTTATTGATTGTGATACTATTCAAAATTGATTATTTCTTTACCTTTGAATGTTAAAGTGCTCCATGTGCATCATATCTTCTCCGCAAACGAGCTCTGTACAATGATATGTCTAGGTAATTGTTCCGTTTTTATGTTTGTGTATACGAATTGCTGCATCTTGAAATATCTATTATTTAAAGACTTCCTTTTATAGATATACATGTTGTGGAGGCTACATGCCTTGTAGCGGCAGATGTGGAGAAAGCCGTTGCCCTGAATTTTGTCTTTGCACGGAGGTCTGGTTTCTTTCTGTTGATCCTACATTCTTTTTTTCAATTTCATGATTATATGATATAACTCTTCATTGTCAGACATATATCTACATATTTTTTCTGAAAATCTCTGAATCTGTATCTTTATTTTTCCTAATTTGTTTCTTAAACATGCTTTTTTGCTGTAGGTTTTTCTTTGCTTTGGAAATTCTGTTGCTTCAACACGCTTTATGTTGCAAGATGAGTTCAATCTGCAGACAACAAAATGCGATAATTGCATAATAGTAATTTCAACTCTTCTTTATCTCCTCTCACTTCTCCTTGCTTGTAACATGCTCATCTTTTAATCTAGTAGTGTAAAGAATTTTTTACATGATATATTAGTGTTGTTGCACTTTTATAGCCTGTTAGTTATCTTTTTTATCGGGCTACCAACTAATACTACTTATCGGGTTGTAGGGATTCATGTTTTGCCTACAGCAGTTAGCATGCATATGCAGCATTATTGCTTGTCTTACTGGAAGTGAAGAAATTCAAGATGCTTCTCAGCTTCTGAACTGTTTGTCGGATGTTGTTTACTGCACGTAAGACACTGGGTTTTAAGTATCAAAAAACATTTCATGTCCGGCTGTATTTTCATCTCATTTACCTTTCCTCTTCTATTGGCAGGGTTTGTAGCTGTATGCAGGTATGTGAACACATTCTTCATCTAGGAAATCCTTTAGCATGAACATAGTTCCACTGAAATAGTCAAATTATCTTTACCTTTTCGAAATAAAAGTTCAATTGAAACAGTGAATCAGCATCCAAGCCAAAAAAAAGTTATTTTTGATAATGCAACACCAGATGCCTTATTTCATACAATTGCAACTTTTTTGTTCTTTAAACAATGAAAGTTCCTGTGTTTTGCAAGTAAACATAGGAGCTGCAAATTATTGTGAACAACCTATCTTTAGACTCCACTCAAGCGATTCATAATTAATCTATATCCCTTCAGCTCATTTAGACCCTATTAAAATGAACTCATCATAATTATACTGCAACTTTCATCTCCATCAAACTTAGGACCAGCTATACTTTGCAAAACTCATGCAAATTGATTGTATGCTACTACTTATCAAAATCTTTTTTCTGAAAGAAGTTTGATCATGGCTAGTGAATGAAAAAATTATGCTTGTATAACTTCTGTCATAACTTCAGTTAATGGTGTCTTGTGAAGTACTCTAAATTGAAATGATACCTTCAGATTGCATTGTCCAATGTCCATTATTAGTTGTCACTCACTCCAGTCTTGATCATCATAATTCTATCCAGACACAGCACAAGGTTGAAATGGATAAAAGAGATGGGAAATTTGGACCACGCCCAATGTCAGTGCCACCTGTGCAACAAATGTCTCGGTTAGATCAGCCCTTTCCCCCTGCAGTTGGATATCCACCAATGCAGCAACCTCACGGATACCCCCCACAACCCCATGGTTATCCACCACCACAACAACAGCCTCAGGGTTACCCACCATCTCAGCAACAGCCTCAGGAGTACCCACCACCTCAGCAACAACCTCAGGATTACCCACCACCTCAGCAGCAGCCTCAGGGTCATCCACCACAACAGCAGCCTCAAGGTTATCCACCACCACAGCAGCCGCCTCAGGGTCACCCACCACCACAGCAGCCGCCTCAGGGTTACCCACCAGCCAACTATCCCCCACCTGGTGCTGGAGAACCCAAATCTGATCATCTTCAATGAGTTGGAACTTTCTTTTTTTGGCAGCGAAATCCATTGATCTCTACTTGAATTTAGTACGGTACTTTTAGACTATTAATTCTACTTCTAGACTATTCTTCATTTCTTACCTTGTAGATTATGGTAGGTCAGATAATAATTGACTTGTGTAAGTGGATGACTTATTCTATGCGGAGTGATCATTCAATATTAAGATTTTTTATTCATCACATGAACATTTGAAACAATTCCTTGCATCACCCTGAGATAAGTAGGAAGGTTGGTTTGACTCCGACTCTTAGATGTGATCTTGTCTGTACCCATTAATGATGTAAATGGGAAGTATTTTGTTGTATATATCACTGGATATTTGCATATCAACCTCGTGAAGAAAAAAATCTCAAAGCAACCATTAACATATGAACAAAGTATTCTCTAGGAGTAAAGGATCAAAATTGTCTTGTGTTTTATCATGGAACACTATAATCTTAATTTTGTTCTGAATTTCATTAAAAGCTTGATCCATTTTTTGAAGCAACTATGTTGTTAAGGCACAACAATGGCAGAGAATCAACTCCTACTTATGGTGCGAATTTTTTTCATCTCTAGATCATTGTTATTGCTTTTGAGAAATATGTATTCTACAGTTGAAACAAAAACGTTGTAGGAAGATTATTATATCACTGTTGTAGTAAGGTTGCTCTTCATGATTGGAGTTAAAGTAAGTGTTTTTTCTTCTGCATCACTTTCTAGTCACAAATTTTTCATGAGATGTTATAAAAATAAAAGAAAAAGCTTGATTAGACGTTCAACTGACACTATATACCATTAAAAACTGTAGTGAATGATTAAATTCTTTCGATCTTTAACCAGATGTCTCGATAAAAAGTTTTTTGTAGAATACATTTTAACCCTCTTATTGATCCTGAATCTAGAGATTAGGATATTGAATGGTTAGATTCAAAAAAGAAACTACAAAGTATTAAGTGGTAAGAAACTCATGATAGTCTTACTATTCACAAACAGTATTAGGATCAATGGTGAAACCAAAAAAAAAAAAAACACTTCAGCAATCAGCCAAAGTGACAATGGCAATAGCATTTGGGTTGTAAGAAGTAATAAGATCCTCCTGCATCCGCAAACGAACTGTCGAATCTCAATGCCAGTGGAGGCATGGAGCTAGCTATGTTGCTTAGGGTCGTTATAGCAACACAAAATGATGCACCTGGAATGGAATCTGGTGTGTCATAGTTCACAAAGCTAGCGCACACCGATATCACTGTGATGCATTCTTCAGCAGCTCCAGCTTCGTGAATTATTAAGGCGACCCCAAAAATCATCATTATATATCTATTGGAGAACCTTCAAGTTTAAGAGAATGACTTTACTTAAAACAAATTTATCGATTATAATTTTTTTAAAAGTAAGAATCGAATTCCCAAGATCTCTGATTTGATGTACTATTTTTTGTTTATATAATTACGAGCATTGAATTTCTTTATTTTGAATGCAACAATATTGTATTTGATTATTAAGTTGAAGCATTTTCCATTCGTTAGTTTGTTTTATACTTTTGTAAACTACAACACCTTATGTAATATATGCTTGTTTTTT
Source organism: Solanum tarapatanum (assembly GCA_029582485.1). Classification (NCBI taxonomy): domain Eukaryota; kingdom Viridiplantae; phylum Streptophyta; class Magnoliopsida; order Solanales; family Solanaceae; genus Solanum; species Solanum tarapatanum. Next base: position 3,124 of record JAJOOB010011920.1, on the reverse strand, counting down.
TGAAGATTCATTTGTTAGTATAAAAATATATCATGGGGGTGTCATGAGACGTATTCCAGACAAACAAAACATAAATGGCAGCATAGACTATATTGATTACATTAATGTGAACACCTTGAATCTTCAGGAGTTTAAAATGATGGCGGAGATTTGTGGATATGCATCTGATTCAATATGATGCTAGAGACAAGCCAATTTTGATACTTTTGAAGAAATTGAGATATCTACTCATGGCTAGAATGCTAGCTAACAGGGAGAAAGCAGAACAATGAAATCTAGGGGATGTTTGTCCCAAGATTAAAGAAATATTGCTTAAAAATTAGAAGGCAGTCGGAAAATATATTCCTAGAAAGTCAAATCAATGGAGCTATGAAATTATAGGAGCTAGCATCATGGATAATTGGGCTCCCAAGGCCTAGCTCAAGTGGCAAAAGGTGGAGGATTTGTGGCTTAGGTCGCAGGTTCAAGCCCCACAGCATGCAAAGCGAAGTCCGGTATTTAAGTGGAGAAGGGTAGAGAGGTGGGCCCATTATCCACCGAGTTTAGAAGGCTGTGATTGGTCCAAAGGGCGGGTCACTGACGGATTTCTCGGTTATCAAAAAAAAGTATCATGGATAATTGGGCAGTGGACTTGGAGAAGAGAACATGTACTTGTAGAAAATGGAGTCCCTTGCAAGCACGCAACTGCAGCTATTTGGGCTAATCGAGAAGGCACTCTTGATAATGTCCATGATTCCTAGAAGAAAAGAAGCTGATGAAGTAGGAGCAAGTCGAACAACGATGAAAAGGAAACAAAAATCTCTAGATTGTAGTACTTGCCACAAGTCTGGTCACAACAAAAGGACTTGCAAAACTAAAGATGTGCAGCCTGAAGCTGCAGATGAAAGACAGAAATTGATATGTAAAAGCGTGTGTTTACTCACCCGCATGACTTATATTTATAATATAGAATAATCACAATTACAATCCTATTACAACTACAATACATATAGATCAACTCTAACACAAACTCTAACAACTGCTTCTTCTGTTTGTGATAAACTACCTGTATTATCTTTTAACATCATTTTTGAATTATTTCATCATTTAATTATCTTTAGCTAATATAAAGTATATATAGATATTTATATATATTGTGCTTTAAGGTTAGACTAAGATGTTCTGAAGTTCAACAAGAAAATATGAAATAGGGAGAAGTAGGACAAGGAGAAGAAATGAATTCTTCTTGGGAAAATTCACACAAACCCAACAAAGTGGAGTTACATTATAAAAAAATTACACCTTTTTTGGGCAAAGAATGGATCATTGTGTGCTTTTCAAGTTTAAACAATATTTTGCTATTGTTTTTCAGTTTCTTTTCTTTTTTGGTGTAGTTTCTGTGAGAATCTGGTGCAGTTTTGGTGCAATTTTTGATTTGTTTTAGTGCGAATATGTTGCTGCTGTTTTGGTGCAAATTTGGAGTCTGTTTTATGAGCTTTTCTCGTGCAGTTTTGGAGCTGTTACAGTGATTTTCTAGTGCTATTTCTGGTGCAGTTTTAGTGCTTTCTGGTGGTGGTGTTGATGCAAGTTTAATGCTAATTTAGGGGTTATTCTGATGCTGCTGTTTTGGTGTAATTCAAATGTTGTTTTGATATTTTTCTGGTGTAATTTTTGATCTTTTATGCTGCTATGTTGGGGCAACCATAGTGTTGTATTAGTGTGAATTTAGTCCAGCTAATATGGTTCATTGTCAGTACTGTTTAGGTGCAATTCTAATGTTATTTTGACGAACTTTTGGTGCTATTTTGACGCATTGTTGGTGCTCTGCTGCAATTTCGGTAAAGATTTGCTAAAATTTTAGTGTTGTTCTATGTAGTTTTGATTCTCTTGGTGTTGGTAAATACAAGAGACTTGATATTTTATGAATTGAAGTCTGTTTGCAAGAGTATCAAAAGTGTACTAATTGTTGAAACATGAAGGACTATTAGTGCTCCGTGATAAAACACAAGAATTACTTTGATTCTTAATTCAAACATAAAAGGACAATTTTAATCCTTTACTCTATTCTCTAGTAGCCAATTTTTTGTGAGTTTATGATCAATTAACACATTCAGTTTTCAAGTCTTCAAGACTAATTAATTGCAAACACTTTGTCTTTCTTATCTTAAATTCCCTGTCTATGTTGACTTTAGCAGTCCACAAAGAGGAGGAGACCTATGGGCGTTATTTTTACACATAATATTAACACATGTACTCTTATTAAACTCATAATCTTTACGTGTTATTATTATTTTGGATGCATAACTTATTTTTATCCGGGCATCTTTAATCCTACACTCTATTTTACTCTCTAATTATAGAGTTTTCTATTTTTTTAGACAACCAACTTCAACCCAATTCTCTATTTTACTTTCTAAAAAAGAATATTTTTCTCTCTCCTCAATATTATATTATTATTTCTATTTCATTCTTATTTTCTTATTTCATAATATAAATTATTTGTTTCTTTTTTCCAATAATTACTTTATATAATTCTCATGTGATACAAAATTTTATTTTTCAAATTTTTTATTTAATATAAAATTATATTTTATTCTAAAATTTTAAATACCATAAATTGCAAGAAAATATTATATAATATATAAATTATTGGACAAATTCAAATAAAAGTGAAATACAATTACATAAACATTACATAAACACTCAATTTTCGAAATTATTATGTTGCTCTCATAAATGCCCTATTAATGCATTACGGAGTTCAAAGTGAGCATTTTTGTCCTTAATTTTTTTATGTCTAGCTAAAAATTGTTCAAACCGGAGGCTTTCATCAGCCACCATTTCTGTCGTGGGAGTTGGAGCCTCTATGACACCTTGAATTGGTGCATTAAGATCACGTTCATTCTCAATTATCACGTTGTGCAGTATAGTACATGTAGTCATTATATCATGTAGCACTTCCTTTCTCAAAAAAACGTGACGGTCCTGCAATAATTACAAAACTCTGAATGCACGTTCAACATCTTTTCGATATGATTATTGTTTCATTGCGAATTAATTATTATGTTATGTATTGTATTTTATCTTGTATTTAAATTATTATGTTATGTATTGTATTGTTATCTTGTATTTAAATTAAATTTTT
>JAJOOB010011919.1:0-17013 GCA_029582485.1 Solanum tarapatanum | reverse complement strand
CATAACAAGACAAGTTAAATTTAGCGAGTTAAGATTAATATTTTTCTTTCCCATTTTACGTATTTATTACTTTATACTTCGAATCCCGTTAGCGAACATCCTGGCTCCACCACTGCTTGTAACACCTCGGTCTTTATGATTTTTCTTTTTTTCATGTCAAGTGCTTACGACTTACGGGCCTAAATTTGAGAGTTCTATTATAATACCGCTCAAGTTTGAGAACATTAGTTTTAAATAAAAAAATTGAGAAAATATATTTTACTGATATATCTTAAATATTTATGAAAATTTCTTTACTTATGATATATTTGTTTAGATTATTTCATAAGAGTTTTTATAATTTTGATGATATTCTTAACGGAGATATATATTATCTATTAAGAGAAATATTTTTTGCTAAATGTTAGTCTTTATCTCAATTAAATTGTGTTTCATGTCACTATAATGTATATGCACGTGCATACCCTCCATATCATAAAGTAGTTAGTTGAAGTTTGTGGACAATATTTAATTTAAGTTTACTCTTTATAATTATTTTATTTAATTGCATTAAGAAATGAGCTACTACTAATTAAGGTCGGTAGAAAGTGACCGGCTCACTTATATACACTCATATAAACCCAAAAGTTTTCATTCCCTTCTACAATTTAAAAATATCCTACATGCTGCCTTTATACATAATCCCATGATAGTTTTTTATTTTGCATGTTACTTTTGAGTTTTGATTACTAATTTTTGGCTGCACTTTTCTGGGGCATAGAAAAATCGTAGTTGTTGTTGATGTACTGAAATCAGCTTTTGAGTAATGGATGATACAATTTGTTGCTTTTGCTTGCTAGTGTTAAATTTGTGAAGAACCATTTTGACGTTAGATTTAATATCTGAAAAGAAAATCAATTATCTATCTCAGTATGTTAAGGCAATTTTATTTTATTTTTCATATAGCACGGATCCTAACAATTGTTAATCATCGAATGAGTCATTTTTTTACTATTAAATTGGTAAGAAGACCCTTTGTGAAGGGCATTGGGATGCCAATTGATCCTATTTCTTGACTTTATCGTATCTTTATCCTGCATGTAACATTGTGAAGTATGTTTGATGGTTTAAGCTATTTTTCGTCGAGTTTCTTATTCCTTAAGTCTATTACCGAGCTATTGTCCTAAGAGTGAGGCTGGATGTTGGAAAATTATTATGTTTAGCTAAGGGAGTTGATAAGGCATTTTTTTCTCATCAGAAGCTAAACATTATTTTGAAACTATGACAAACTTAGAGTTGTGTACAAAAAATCAAGTTAAGCATGTCAGTCTCCTTTTGAGTTCCTAAATGATTAACTTGCTAAGTTGAAGTAGAGTCAAGAACTTCGAGTGTATTATGAGTTTTACAGGCGCGCAAATGATCGTATGAAAGTTAAATAAAGTCACGAGGAGATTCTCTAGGCACTTTAAGATCTTTATGAACATCCGAAGATTTAAGTTACCTTTTTAAAGTCGAGTTAAGTGTTTAGGTTTATCTAAAAAGAATATGAGGTTCTATAGGACATTTGCATGTTATACAAGTAATTACAAGATTATGACAATAGGAGTACAGAAGAGCAAAGATTGGCTAAGTTCTTGTTATGGCCTACTATGTGCATTCAAAGCTCATAGCATGTTCTGCATTGACTTCGAGCTATACTCGAAGGGAAGGGGCCTAACTAGGTATATTGTACTGATGGCCATATGTTGACAAATATAATGTCGGTTAGCTACCGGAAGAAACCACCATTGCTAGCATTTGGTTGGGTTTGTCATGCACTTGCATTTATATATATGTATTCACTACATACCATTAACCGAGCATATCATGCATAATTGTCTACTACGAGGTTAGATATCGGTCATGGAGGTGATCATAGTTTCAGGTGGTATTTCTATTACCCTTTTATTACAACTATTTATGATTTCACTTTCCACCTTACATACCAGTACATTTTCACTCGTATTGACGTCTCGTTACCTAGGGACGCTGTATTTTATGCTGCAGGTTTAGACAGAGGTCCTGATCGACCTTTGTAATTGCGTGTTGTCTCAGCCGAGGATTGGTAAGGTTCATTCTTCCTAAAGCTTTTGGTTGTCTGTAGGTTTTACTTACTTGAGTTTTATATATAATTATTGGTATCGTTGGGGAATTCTTCCAACCAATTGAGTTATTGTATTATGTAACACCTCGGAAATTAGTAGGCTAAACTAGAGCTTAACGTGAGGGTTAGAGTCATGGATATAACTCCCCGTAACCGAAAGAAGAAACAGTGGCAATTTTCCAGAACATCCAGGTGTCACCCACGAGGGGGACTCATGGGCCATGGTTGGACCCACGTCACGTGGGTGAGCCCATAGGGGAACCTCCTGGAGACTGCCTGAGGCAGTGAACCACAAGACCAGGACCCACGCCACGTGGATGGATCCACGGTCCGTGGTTGGGAGTTGTGGGTCGAGGTCTCAAAAATCAAGTCTCATAACCCAAACCACGGTTCACCAGCACGGGCCGTGGGTCCAACCACGGGCCGTCGGTGAGGTCTCGTAGGTGGGGTCTGTGGGATGGTTAAGTTAGGACTTAAGGGTCTTTTCCGGTTTAAATTAATATTAAGTGGTGTCGTATTAGACTAATTTAGTGTAACACCCCGTAACTAGAAAGAACTTGAAAGAAGTTAAAAGGTGGAAATAGTCATTTTTGGAAAGAATATAAAAATCTGGAAAATTTGTTGAGTATGTTAAGTTGGATTTTTGGTCAACTTCAAACGACCATAACTTATATCTCAGGATGAGTTAGGTGTGTTTCCAGATATCGTAGGAAAGATCTTGGAATAATATTTCCAACACAGTCAAGTTTGTGCGATTCACAGTTCGTATTAATAAGATATGCCCATTTGAAGTTGGGTTGTTCAAATAAGGAAAGTCTAATCCGGATTTTAGAAGGGCATTATGGTCTTTTCCTTACCCAATTATTTTATTTCGTTTTTGAGTAATTAATTGGGATCAAATCAGATTTTAGTCAGTTTAGAAAAGTTGAAGTTCACGCTAGGGCTTGGAGAAAGGAGAAAAGAGGAGAAAGGAGAAGAATGTTCAAGATTCATCGTGTTCGTAAGGACTCGCTTGTGGATTTCGTCAAGGGGTGATCCCTACAAGGTATGTGAGATCACATAGCGTTGGGTTAGTTCACCCACGCGCAAAGCATGTTTAATTCAGTGTATTTTCGTCCTAAAAAGATTGAGAATTTGATGTTCTTGATAGTTGTTCTTGAATTGATTTCGTTCTTGAATATGAGTTGAGATTAAAGAGTTTCTTGATATGAAAGTGTTCTTTCTTTGAGTTGTTTGAGTTTGATTTTGTGTATATGCCTTGGGTATCTGATTCTAAAGTGAATTTGAGAAAATGAATCAGAATTAATCGATTTAAGATCGGAAAACGAGACCAAAAGTTCGTCAAATTTTGCCTGAAGGGAGGCTGGCGTGACGCGCCCCCATAGCGCCAGGCAGGCTGGTGCGGCGCACCAGCAGTGCGCCATTTTGGAGCCCCAGTGAGTTGGGGCTGGCGCGGTGCGCTAGGGACGCGCCCGTATCGTCGTTTTCCACCAGTTTTTTGTCGCTTAGCCCGTTTGAGTCCTTCTAAAGTGTACTAACACTTCCTATTGATTCTAACTACTCTAAATGACTTCTAAACATCTAGAAATCATCCAGAAACATGAATCATAACCTTGAATCCATAAATTCAAATTCAAGGAAAGTTAAGAGCCAAGTCTAGAAAGTTCTTAGAGTCCTTTCAAGAAGTCTTTTGCAAATGCTTTTAACTTTGTTTAAGGACTAAAAGTTCAAGTTGAGTAAAGAGTAAAGAGTAAAGAGTAAAGATTGAAATTCTTTTCTTCGAAGAAATATATGGGGACTATGTATTCCCAAAGAGTTTAAAATATTTTCACATTTAAATAAGAACGGAAACTGAGATTTCCAAAGAGCCTTTGAGCTAGTTTTCAGAAAAGAGTAAAGGCTTTCACAATTAAGAAAGAAGGGAAACTTTGATTTCCAGGATAGCCTTTGAGCTAAGTTTAGACTAATTATCTCAAACCACAGAAGAAATCTGTTTTTAAACATAAGAGCTAGTATTATATTTTGGGAGTAGTATTGAGCACCGACATGGGGGAGAGTTCAGACAACTCACAGCCCCTATAAACCATGTAGCCATCATGGGTAGAAAAGGGTCATACTTTTTAGATGATTCTTTTAGTGCTTTTTAGTATAGACTAGTGGATCCACTTAGTAGTTTAGGTTCTATACCCTCGGCAAGGTATAGGATGGCCTGGCAGCGTGAGGCAAAACGTTGTATCATCATAATAGCTCTTAAGTGATGGTTGTCGGTTAGAGAAACTCCCACATAAGTAATTGTATTCTTATATATACAGTTTATTGTATTTTTACATACATTTCAGAGTTATATTGTATCTTTGCATACACAGAGTACCACTGTATTTCCAAAATACACAGAGTTGACATCCATGTTTTAAATAGCTTTTCTTTATATTGCACTTGTTTTAAACTGCTTTATATTGAAATAAGTTCAGTTACGTTGAGTTGAGTTGAGCCAGGTAAGTTCTTCAGTTCCTTTCAAGCTTATGTCTTATTTTAGAATTTCCCTCGCATACTCGTACATTCAATGTACTGATGCCATGTGGCCTGCATTTTCTTATGATACAGACACGGGTAACCAGGATCATCATCCAGCACCTCATTGATCTAGTTGAGCATTCAGAGTCAGTTGGTGAGCCTCATTGCTTTCCGGAGGGCTCTTTATTATCATTTTCTTTTTAGTATTTCATTTGTTAGGATGATCAGGGGTCTTGTCCCGACATCCATCTTAGTTGTTTTAGAGGTTTCATAGACAGTCAGATGTTAGTTCTTTATTCTTTTGATTGTCATTATCTTATGTTGAGATTTGAGTTTGCCTTCATGGCCAGTTGAATGTTCCTTTATAACATTCCAGTTTATTACATAGATTTATCTTTGTTAAGCTAAGTCTTCCACTGAGTAAGTAAGTCAGGCCAAGGGTTTTCTTAAGGCCAACAATGGTTCTCAAGTGCCAGTCCCGCCCAGGGTGTAGGCTTGGGGAGTGATATTTAGACCACCTATATAAGGATTTTAGATCACTAAATTAAGTCATTCATCTCATTATTTCTAAAACCCAAATCAATTCCCAAAACTTCATCCTCACCAAAAATTCTCTCTCTAAAAAACTCAAAGAAGAAGAAGAAGGAAATTGGAGCTAGGGTCTTCACAACAAATTCATGCTTTGTGACCAAGGTATGGTAGCTCTTCATCCATGGATAGCTTTCATCCATGGAGCCCCTTCAAAATCCAAATTTCAAAGATAGAAATCCCTAAAAGCTAAGGTTTGATTCCAAAGTCATGGGTTCTTTTCAAAAACAATTCTAATGCTTGAATTACTTTATATTATGTATGAATTGATGATTTCTTATGGTTTTTATGTTGAAATCCCCAAGAACCCATGAAATCCCCCTATTTCCCAATTATGATCTTATGATGTGGGTTCCTTGATGAAAGAAAAATGTTATGGGATTATGCATGTAGTGATTGGGTTACTTGAAGTATGCTTATATCCATGTCTAATGTAGTGAATTCTAGATGTGTTGATTGATATGATCTTTGACCCTTGTCAGAGCAAATTATGATATTATGCATGTTTTATGAAGTTTATGTATATGTTTTAAGAACACTTTGCGAGTGAAGTGTCTATGATTATGATGTAGTTGTTGTGTTGTTGAAAGGATACTCTCATATACACACTTATGCATGAATATGATATGATGTGAAAGGTTTTCTCACAATATGATGATTCTAAGGTTGAAAGGCTTTCTCACCTATTGAATCTATATGTAGACATGGACGGTGAAAGGTTATTCTCACGCATGATCTAATGAGCTATCTTAATGAATCATGTTATGACTTAATATGTACTCCGTGGGAATTAATTCTTAGCACCGAGTGGATATTGAATATGAGATGGAGGCTTCTACACTAGTTGAGTCCAACTTCAAAATAGGATCCTTTTACACTAGTTGAGTCCCGGTTCCGAAAGTATGTCTCATGAGATGGATACCTTATACACTAGTTGAGTCTGGGTTTCTAGAAGCAATCTCCTTATCCCATAAACTGTGTGCCCCCATAGGTTATTTAGCTAGTGGATCCATCTAAGCTAAGAGTATGGATCTACCTTAGGCATGCAGAACAACCCCTTTCGGTGTGGATAACACCGGGGGATCATGTAAAGCTCACATGGTCTCATGTCGGTTAAGGCTTATTCACACAACAATAAGAACAAGAATATGAATTATGAACTATGGTTACTCAAGAAGCTTTCATATGAGTTTTCAAGGTCTTAAAGGTATGAATATGAATGATGGCATAAAGAGGTTTACTTAGCATGGTTGAGATTTATGGGGTCTTATCCATGCATTGCACAAGTATGCTTTGAAGGTACTTATGAAGTGTTTCTCTTATGTTATGATGATCTATTGACTATGTTTATGACTCATGCTTTTCCAATTTATCTATGATAATGTTTAAACTTGATAAATTGCATGCATTCAAATAAAATGTCCCTTTTAGCATGTTTTCAATGTTTTTATGCATGGTTATCATACTTAGTGCATTTTTGTACTAACGCCTACTTTTTCTAAATTTTCCCCAAGTGTAGGATCCGGTACTCGAGGTGATCATTCTAGTGGCTAAAGCTTGGATTTGTGTATCTTCCGACGTTGGTGAGTCCTCATGGTTCAAGGATGGATTTTTCTCATGTTGTAGCTTCGTTTCATGTATTTCCCTTTTGGACATGTTGTATGGGCTAGGCCCTATTTCATTCAAATATTGTAATAGATGGCTATGTTATGACTTAGTGTCTACTAAACTTCCGCTTTCCTTTATGAAAATTTTAGACTGGAATTGTGTTTTTACTCTTATTGTTCTATTGCTTATGTTATGAGGACTACGTGGCTTATATGTAGTCCTTCAGGGTTCTATACGCCATGTTACATCTAGAGGGTATCCCTGGGTCGTGACACATTCGTAGAGACTTGTGGACATACTTTATTGGGTCTTCTCAACTTCCATTTATAACTTGTCGGCTTAATGTATTATATGATTTCAGTTGCAACCTTATCGGCTTGCTAGTTTTTTATCAGTATAGTTGGTTTTTCCGGCCCTTTCTTTATATCATTGATATTGTTGGGACCTCACCGATCTAGTTACCTTATTTCAGCAACTAATTGTGATGGCCTTGTCGTCCCTCATTGTTCTCTCCATTATCTTTCATTGTCTATCTTCATAGAATAGGGTACAGGGTGGCCATTGCGCCTCTCCTAGTTTGGGGCATGACATAATCCTTACCCTTAATTCCAAATTAGCTATTTTTGGACAAGGTCAAGCTATTAGATAAGAGTTGATGTTCTCAAATCTCTAAAGTATTGTAACACCTCGGAATCTAGTAGACTAAGATAGGGGCTAAGTGCTAGGCATGAACTAAAGAATTGGGCCTTGGCATCCTCCACCAGTGCCCACATGAGTCACGAAGGGTACCACGACTCGTGGTGGGGCCCATGATGCCTAGGAAGTAGCTAAAGAAGGTTGCCTACCTCCCACGAGAGACTAGACAGCCCGTGGTGGTCACCACAGATCGTGGGACCACTCATGGCGGTGCAGCAGTAGCTTCACAAGGCTGCCCAAAATAGGGACCCTCCTCACGAGCCACTAGACGGCTCGTGAAGGCCACCACGGGCCATGGGAGGGTTCGTGATTATGAGTTGGATTTTTAGTACGTTACGGGGTGGCAAGCTAGGCTACTGGTCAAGGGCCAAGGGCATCACAACGGTCCGTGAAGCCCCACACGGACCGTGAAGTTGTCCGTGAAGGGTTTTCATTGGACTTAGAGTGTAGGGTCAACTTCAAATTGTCATATATCATAGCTCCAAACTAATTAGGTGGACCATTACCTATCCAATTAAAGGTCTCTGAGTCCTCTTTCCAACTCCACCGAGTTTGCCCAATTCCGATCTCGGAGTAAAAAGTTATGCCTGAAATAGTGAAGCCCTGTCAGGCTGAAAATTCTTCACCACCCGTTTGGCGGGCCGTGGTGATGATGATAGTCCGTGAAGGCGTCCATCATGCAATTTCGGCAGTTTCCAGCAGGGGAACTTATTGGGTCTTTTCCCAATTGTTTTAACTCAAAGATATGTCGTTTTTCCCAAGCCTAGGACCCCTATATAAGTCATTTTAAACCCAAAACTCACCCAATTAAATCATATATTCCAAGACCCAAAATCAAAAATCCAAAATACTCTCCCCTCCAATATTTCTCTCTGTAGAAACCTCCATTGAAGAAGAAGAAGAAGTTGTGGTCTAAGGTCCAAGAAGTCACCTTTTCTTCCCAAATTCATGAGGAATCTCCAATAAAGGTATTGTAGTTTTTATCCTTGAGTAGCTATCACCCAAGGAGTCCCTTCAAAAGCTTTTATTTCAAATCTCTCAAATTCCCAAAAGTGGGTTTTCACTCTAAGCCATGGATTCCCTTCCAAAAACGATTTCAAAGACTTAATTGATTTATATTATTATTATATTGATGAATTAATACTATTTTAATGATGAATTACCCAAGAATCCATGGATTTCCCTTTTTCCCCAAATTGGATCTCAAGTATGGGTATTCGTTGATACTAGTAGAATGTGATAGAGTTATGTATGTTGTAATCATTTCAATTGAGTGGGTGTGGGTTGATTATGATGAAATTGCATGATTTAAGTATAAATATACATGTAGTCTTGATTAACCTAAAATTCTAGGGTAAAAGCTACTTAGCCTAATGTTTATGCCATGAAAGAGGCAAATTGAGGGGTTAGATGTTATCTCTTAAGATTGATGATCCTCTTTATGAATTGCCTTAGATTAGATGGCTTAGACATGAATTACTTACAAGTGAAGCTTGTAGGTGTGAATGAACTTGATTAGGGCTTATATGATGGGTCATGGTTGAGTAGTATTGAGATTGACTTTATATGATACTAAATGACCTTAATTGATCAAGAATGAAGCATGTGGTTAGTTTACCTTGAGATTTAGGTTTACTTAATGACCATGTGAGGTAATTCTTGAGAGTAAAGCTTGTAACATGAAGATGACTTCTAGGGCCTTAAGGGTAATAGCTAATCTGAATAAGCTATGAATGTTGACGCTTTAAGAAGGAAGCTATTATGCATTTTGAATTGTATATGGTATAATTGTGGAAGGACTTTACCCATTGGCCTACAATATGAGTATATGAGCTTATACATGCAATGAATGAACTACTTGAATTACGATTATATCCATGTCTACTATGATGAATGTTAGATGTATTGATTTATATGGTCTATGATCCTTGAATGCAATATATGAAAATTATTCATGATTGTGATATTATGTACATGCTTATGAACACTTTGAGAGTAAAGTGTCTAAGTTGATAATGTTGTTTTTGTGCCATTGCAAGGACAATCACACACACACACACTCCATGAATAAACATGATTATGATGTATCAATGGTGTTAATTGAAAGTATAGTTCTCACATGCACCTTTACACATTACTATTCACGAAATGTACATGACCATGATGATCCTATTGTGTTGATTGAAAGTCCATTCTTATGAAAACACATGATCTTGGTGTGAAAGGTTTACTCACATACGAATGATGATTCTAAGGTTGAAAGTTAGGTCTCACCTATTGAATCTATGAGCTATGTTATGAGTTGTATTGAATGAAGGGTAAGATACTCTTTCATGCATTTAAATTCAATTCAAAGATTAAACAAGTAATTTTTTGGCATAATGCTTAGCACCGAGTGGATATAGAAAATAAGGTAAAGGCATTCCCGTCAATACAATAGGCCAGGTTTTCTACACATGATCTCATGAGATGGAAGCTCTCCCATCAATATAATATGCCAGGTTTCTAGAAGCAATCTCCATATCCCGTAACTATGTGCCCACATAGGTCTTTAGATAGTAGATCCACCTAAAAGCTAATACATTTAGTGCTACCTTAAGCAAGTAAGACACCTTCTTTTGGTATGGGTTTACACTGTAGCTCACATGGTCTATGTCAGTTATGCTGTATTCCCTCCATGAACAAGAAAGTGAAATATGTTCTATGGTTCCTCAAGAAGATCTACTTAGTGTGAGTGAGGGTATGGGACTTCACTCATACATGGCACAAGTAGAGTTTGAGAGTAGTCATGGTGTGGTTCCATTACATTATGATGATTTATGAATTAATGCATGCTCCATTTGGATTGTTGTTATGATTGACGTTCTTTGACATGAGCTAATGAATATGAATGTTTCCTTGTCTATGAGTATTAACTATGGATGAGACTAATGTATGATAAGTATGAACATGGTGAACTAAAGGTGGTACTTAGTGTAGATAGGATTATGGGATCTTAACTATCCATGGCACAAGTATAACTTAGGGTTACTTATGTGATGATTCTATTATGATGAGATGATCTTGGTATTTGACTATGTATGTGCATTATGTCTTATGATGATTGATATTTGCACTATGTCTATGATTGTAGACTAGGCTTATGTTTATGTTGTTGTCCTTTATGCTATGATGGAGTACGTTCTCCAACTATTTCAAAAATGATGTTTAAATTAGCATATAGCATGGTTTCAACAAAAATGTCCTGTTTAGTATTTTTTTTCAATGAAATTTTTGCATGGCTTCCATACTTAGTGCATTCTTGTACTAACCCATATTTCTACATTTTATATAAGTGTAGGGTTTGGTCCTTGAAGATGATTCTCTATTGGTTCAAGCTTGGAATAGATAATTCTCTTTGCTGGTTGGTGAGTCCTCAAGATTCGAGGACGAGTATCTTTACTTAGTAGTTTCTTTTAGTAAGTCATTTGAGAACTATTGTAAGGGTTGTGTCCTTATTTTGAGACTTCAATTGTATTTAGATGACTAAATGAGACAAGGTCTAGATTCCCATTCTCTTTTATGAAAGACTTCGATTGTAAAGAAAAATTTTAATTTCGCATTATTCTATGACTTTTATGTTTATGATATTTTAAGGGCTTGTATGTGACCCCTTCGTGGTCAAGTACGCTGTGTTCCGTCTAGGGGGTACCCCTGAGTCGTGACAAACTTGGAATCAGTGCATAAGATTTTGGGATGAATTTAGATTGATGTCTCATATGCCACGTTTAGTAGAGTTTTTTTCATAGTGTGAAGCGCGCCACATTTATGAATGAGAGGCTACAAGACGATAGGAAACTCCACTTCTACATTCTCTAGTTGTGCCATAGACTCTAAATCTATAAGGTCTTTCTCCCTATAAGATGGTTTTCAAGATGTGGCTACTTGAAGGGCTCATGCTACAAGGAGCAAGGGAGAAGATGTTAGTTGTTATGCCAATTTTGGCCATGTGACTAGATAGGACTTGATATGCTAGATTTAGATGTCATCCTTAGGATGGATTGGTAGTGTTATTGTCATGCTCCTATGTGATGATAGAACCCGTATAGTCAAATTGTTAGTTCCCGAATGAGCCTATCCGAGAGTGGAAGGGTGGAAATTTTATGCCATAATTTGGGATTATGTTGTGTCTTAAGGTAGACTTTGTGGGTTGCATGTACCACCTAGTTAAGGTGAGGAAGCAGAGTGTAAGTGTTGACCAACTTCAAAGAGTTAGTTATCTTTTAAGATTGATCTTAAGAATGGTCTTTTTATTTGAGTAGGGTGTTAGATAATACATAGATATGATTGGTTGGTAGACCCCACCAAAGGTGATGATATGGGTTGAAATGGTCTAGAATTGTCTTGATCCAACCTTAGTGGAATTGAAAGAGACATGAGGGTAGAGGTTTGGCCGCTTACCAATTGAAAGATGTTTCTCAACTTTGGTTTAACCGAAAGGTGTCTACCCCTAGGTCTCAAAGAGTGAATGGTAGTGGACCTTATGTGAATAATCCTACTTGTGCTAGGTGTGGAAAAAGCATGATGGTAAGTGTCTAGCCGTCATGAAAGGTTGCTATGGTTGTGGTAAGATTGGCAACAAAATGAGAGATTGCCCGGTGCTTAAGGCTAGAAGAAGAGAGGGTAAGCAAGTTCCTCTTAATGGTTCCGTTATGTGTTTTATGCTTTATTAGATTCTGGTACTAATTGTCTTTAGTGACTTGATATGCTAGACATTGATATTGCCCTTAGTATGAATGAACTTCATTGTTGTTTTATGATAATGATGGTAGAACCCTACTTGACCATTTTGAGTTTTGGGTAGGTTGGAAGGTTTGATGAAAAGGGTGTTTGAGAAATGCCTATATGTGTTGAGTGAATAGACTCCTCTAAAAAGGGTCGAAGGGTAATTCACCATGGTCTAGAATCACCTTGTGTAATGGATGTGAAAGATTAATGATAGCTCGGGTCGACCTTAGAGTTGAAAGAGATGATATGCTTAGATAGTAAGGTCATTTGAGTGTCCTTGATGCCCATGATTTAGATTGGCTTGGAATTCTCACTTTGAGAAGTACATTGAGTTGGGAAGTTTAGTTCCTATTTTGTAAGCTCATACGAAATCTTAAGTGGAGATAGTAAGGCTGAGATGCATTGTTGTTAGACCTCTAGTGGTTCTAGAACCCGGCAAGGTTATTATGAGTTTTGGCTATGTTTTGGGGGATTGGTTGAAGGAAGTGGTAATTGAGGTTTTAGTAGGGACCTTACTCCCAAAGGGGAGATAGTATGTTTAGATATCAAGATTTTGATAGTCCTGATATCCTCACCTCTTTCTTCTACTCCTATTCTAGCTTGAGACAAAGAGTTCCTTGTAACTTGTTTCAATTTGGAGTCATGTGTGATGTTTGTGTTTCCATGATCTTCTTATGTTATGCATGTTCTTGAAGATTCATGTTTAGTATGAAATGAATTTTCATGATTTATATGTTGCTCACGTTGTTGTGCATTTTAGTGTGATGATGGCATATTTGACTTCATGAGATGAATTGATGAACATGCTTTGTTATGCTTTTGATGAAATGGCATTTTTTGCTCCATAATGTTGTGTTGAGCTTGCTTTTAGTTGGATAACATAGTTCCTCCTATGACTATGTGATAAATGATGTTGAGAAGAAGTTGTATAGGCTTACTCCCAAAAGGGGATGGTATGCCTAGCTAGCAAGGTTATTGTGTGTTTTGTGTTGCCATGATTTCCTTCTATAATGCATATTCATGAAAACTTGTGTCTTGATAGAAAATGAGTTTATGTGAATTGTTTTTCCTCATGTTGTAATGCATTAAGTATGAATGCCTATTGTACATCATGAGAATAATATATGAGCATGCTTTGGTTAGGAGTTGAGAAATTCCTCCTGGAATAAAATACTTTTTCAGAGTAAATTGCATATGAGCTCCATGAGAGTATGTTGAGCATGTTATGACTAGGAGATGGTAGTTCCTCCTTGAACATGACTAGTTATGAGAATTTCATGCATAATGGGTTGTTAGATGTAGTTCCTACTTTCTTCTGTCGCATTGACTATGTTTGAGATGGAGTTGATGTATCCTCCTTGTTTTGTGCATTGTTATGATGTTGCATGCATAATGGGATGCTAGTCTTGTGTCGTTTCCTTTAAGATGTTCCTAGAATGTCATTCGAGGATGACTGTTCCCAAGTGGGAGATAATGTAACACCTCGGAATCTAGTAGACTAAGCTAGGGATTAAGTGCTAGGCATGAACTAGAGAATTGGGCCTTGGCATCCTCCACGAGTTCCCACACGAGTCATGAAAGGCACCACGACTCGCAGTGGTGCCCATGTTGCCTAGGCAGTAGCTAAAGAAGGCTGCCTACCTCCCACGAGATCCTAGACAGCCCGTGGTGGTCACCACAGATCATGGGACCACTCATGGTGGTGAGGCAGTAGCTTCACAAGGCTGCCCAAAATAGGGACCCTCCCCACAAGACACTAGACTGCTCGTGAAGGCCACCACGAGCCATGGGAGAGGTCGTGATTATGAGTTGGATTTTTAGAACGTTACGAGGTGGCAAGCTAGTCTACTGGTCGATGGCCAAGAGCATCACAACAGTCTGTGAAGCCCCACACAAACCGTGAAGTCGTCCGTGAAGGGTTTTCATTGGACTTAGAGTGTAGGGTCAATTTCAAATTGTCATATCTCATAGCTTAAAACGAATTAGGTTGACCATTAACTATCCAATTAAAGATCTCTGAGTCCTATTTTCAACTCCACCAAGTTTTTCCAATTCCGATCTTGGTGTAAAAAGTTATGCCCAAAATAGTGAAGAACTGTCAGGTTGAAAATTCTTCACGACCCGTTTGACGGGCCGTGGTGATGATGACGGTCCATGAAGGCGTCCATCATGCCATTTCGGCAGTTTCCAGAAGGGGAACTTCGTGGGTCTTTTCCCAATTGTTTTAACTCAAAGATATGTCGGTTTGCCCAATCCTAGGACCCCTATATAAGTCATTTTAAACCCAAAACTCACCCAATTAAAACATTTATTCCAAGACCCAAAATACTCTCCCCTCCAATATTTCTCTCTCTAGAAACCTCCATTAAAAAAGAAGAAGAAGTTGAGGTCTAAGGTCCAAGAAGTCACCTTTTCTTCACAAATTCATGAGGAATATCCAATAAAGGTATGGTAGTTTTCATCCTTGGGTACCAATCACCCAAGGAGTCCCTTCAAAAGCTTTTATTTCAAATCTCTCAAATTCCCAAAAGTGGATTTTCACTCTAAGCCATGGATTCCCTTCCAAAAACGATTTCAAAGACTTAATTAATTTATATTATGATTATATTGATGAATTAATACTATTTTAATGATGAATTACCCAAGAATCCATGGATTTCCCTTTCTCCCCAAATTGGATCTCAAGTATGGGTATTGGTTGATACTAGTAAAATGTGATAGAGTTATGTATGTTGTAATCATTTCAATTGAGTGGGTTTGGGTTGATTATGATGAAATTGCATAATTTATGTATAAATATACATATAGTCTTGATTAACCTAAGATTCTAGGGTAAAATCGACATAGCCTAATGTTACGCCATGAAAGAGGCAAATAGAGGGGTTAGATATTATCTCTTAAGATTGATGATCCTCTTTATGAATTGTCTTAGATTAGATGGCTTCGACATGAATTACTTACAAGTGAAGCTTGTAGATATGAACTTGAATAGGGCTTATATTATGGGTCATGGTTGAGTAGTATTGAGATTGACTTTATATGATACTAAATTACCTTAATTGATCAAGAATGAAGCATGTGGTTAGTTTACCTTGAGATTTAGGTTTACATAATGACCATGTGAGGTAATACTTGAGAGTAAAGTTTGTAACATGAAGATGACTTCTAGGGTCTTAAGGGTAATAGCTAAAATGAATGAGCTATGAATGTTGAGGATTTAAGAAGGAAGCTATTATGCAAGTTGAATTGTATATGGTATAATTGTGGAAGGATTTTATCCACATGACCTACAATATGAGTATATGAGCTTATACATGCAATGAATGAACTACTTGAATTACCATTATATCCATGTCTACTATGATGAATGTTAGATGTGTTGATTTATATGGTCTATGATCCTTGAATGCAATACATTAGAATTGTGCATGATTGAGATATTATGTACATGCTTATAAACACTTTGAGAGTAAAGTGTCTATGTTGATAATGTTGTTCGTGTGCCATTGCAAGGACAATCACACACACACCATGCTTAAACATGATTATGATGTATCAATGGTATTAATTGAAAGTATAGTTCTCATATGCACCTTTACGCATTACTATGAATAAAATGTACATGACCACGATGATCCTATTGTGTTTATTGAAAGTCCATTCTCATGAAAATGCATGATCTGGGTGTGAAAGGTTTACTCACATACTAATGATGATTCTAAGGTTGAAAGTTAGTTCTCACCTATTGAATCTATGAGCTATGTTATGAGTTGTATTGAATGAAGGGTAAGATACTCTTTCATGCATTTAAATTTAATTCAAAGATTAAACAAGTATTTTTTTGGAATCATGCTTAGCACCGAGTGGATATGGAAAATGAGGTAGAGGCCTTCCCTTCAATACAATAGGCAGGGTCTTCTACACATAATCTCATGAGATGGAAGCTCTCCCGTCAATACAATAGGCCGGATTTCTAGAAGCAATCTTCCTATTCCGTAACTATGTGCCCAAATAGGTGTTTAGCTAGTGGATCCACCTAAAAGCGGATCCACCTAAAAGCTAATACATTTAGTTCTACCTTAGGCAAGTAAGATACCTTCTTTCGGTGTAGGGTTACACAACATCGGATTCCATGTAGATCATATGGTCTATGTCGGTTAAGACTATATTCCCTCCACGAACAAGAAAGTGAGTTTTGTGCTATGGTTCCTCAAAAGGATCTACATAGTATGAGTGGTATTATGGGATGCCGTTCATACATGGCACAAGTAGACTTTGAGAGTAGCCATGGTGTGTTTCTCTTATGTAAATGAACTATGAACATGAAACATGAACTATGACTAATGACTCCTCAAGAAGATCTACTTAGTGTGAGTGAGGGTATGGGACTTCACTCATACATGGCATAAATAGACTTTGAGACTAGCCATGGTCTGGTTCCATTACATTATGATGATTTATGAATTAATGCATGCTCCATTTGGATTGTAATTATGATCGACTCTCCTTGACATGAGCTAATGAATATGAATGTTTCCTAGTCTATGAGTATTAACTATGTATGAGACTAATGTATGATAAGTATGAGCATGGTGACCTAAAGGTGGTACTTAGTGTAGATAGGGTTATGGGATCTTATCTATGCATGGCACAAGTATAACTTAGGATTACTTATGTGATGATTCTATTATGATGAGATGATCTTGGTATTTGACTAT
>JAJOOB010011918.1:0-17378 GCA_029582485.1 Solanum tarapatanum | reverse complement strand
ACATATTTGAGTATTTCTTAGCTGTCAAACAAATAAGTAAAAATAAAATTATAATATTAACCTAAATGTTTGTGTCTGTATAGAGAAAACATCTATATATTTACTAGAATATGTCTTAGTCTAGACGACTATATTTCAAATCTCTATTTTTTTCTTTTGGATGAAAATGTAAACTTTATACATATACATATTAATCAATACAAGTTTTGGCATATCTATAAAAATAAATTATGCGATAAATAACTATTAACATAAAATTATGTTTGTGTAAATTTTATAAAATAGTAGGAGACAAACGTGCAACACACGTTCCCTATAACTAGTAATAATAAAAAAGTAACAACAACATCAGGTGCTAACAGAATAGAATACAAGGAGCAAAAGATAGTAATAGAAATTGAAGGATAAGAACTAATAAGGGAAATACTACGACTACTATGTTACACATTTGACTCCCAAGTCGTTCTAATGGAAGAAAAGGAGAACCAAAGTCTTCTTCTTGGCTGGCCCACAAAATGACTTAATGATTATGGAGAAAATCCCACAAACTTTAAGCGTCGTCCACAATTGAAACGTATTGACTACGAAAAATAAATTTCTTTGACTCGCAAGTCTTGTGTTATAGGCTTATAGCGCTACCACATACTATATATGTTGAGTAGGGGTGTACATGGATAATGTTAGTTTGGATTTTTCTAATATTAAATCAAATCATTTGTTTCGGATTTTTAAATCTATAAACCAAATCAAACTAATAAAATTCAGATTTTTTAGGTTTTTTCAATAAAGTATTAATACAAACATATTATTAACTTGTGTTTGAAATATTTCTTTAGTCCTACCAAAACCAACTACCTAAAGTGTTTCTTTAAAAAATAATACAAAATATAATATGAGTGATGACACTAAAATATTCAACAAATAATAATAATAATAATGAAATTGCATAAAACAAATATTGCAAATAAATAAGTCAAACTTGAAATAATATGTTAACAAATAAAAACTATGAAAACATATAAGAAATATTTATAAATTATATCAAAGTAAATACTTTTATGTATAAAATAAATTGTGTCTTTTGGTATATTTCTCATTTGTCTTCTTACTCAGGGTCTTTTGAGTCTTTTGAGGTTTGCTTTGGTATATTTTTCGTTTGTTTTCTTACTCATGTTTGTATCTTTTGAGGTTCGCTTTGATCCGCATGACACCGGATTATTTCGGTCCAACAAGTGATATCAGAGCGAGGTTAAAAATGGATGTTCATCTTGGGGGGCTCAATTCTAACTACAACCCATTTTACCGTAACGAAGATTTTTGTTAGAGAAATTTTATCGGAGTGTTACTGTGTGTGAAGACATAAATTTAATGGAGAAGATTAGTAAGATGGAGATGCAACCTATTGAAGATTATGTGAAGAAGGTGGAGTAAATTTATTTTGTCAAAAATTCATGCCAAGAAGAAGATTTGTTGGGAATTTGCCATGGGTTTCTTACCATATTGAGTTTTCCTTTTTCCTAAAAGGAAACACAAAGTCTCCATATTTGGCTAGTCCTTTTTCTTGTAGGAAAATATTTATGACTCTATAAATAGAGGTTTGTTTCTTATAACTTAGCAAAATTCACAAGGTAGGGCTTTGAGAGTTTTGTGTAGGGGATAATATGTGAGACACAAGTGTTACGTTAACAGTTGTGCGCACCTCTTTTTATCCCGAGTGAATTGTGTGAGTTTATTTCTCTTGATATTTTATACTTTCATAGTTATGTATTGAATTGCTCATCTCCTCTACTGGATTTAATAAGTCAATTGACCGAATTATGTTAAACATTTATATCTTTTGGTATATTTTTTGTTTGTCTTTTTATTCATGATATTTGAAGGTTTGTTTTGCTAGCTTCGACACCTGATTATTTTGGTCCAACAATATCCACAAGGAATAAATTCAATTATAAGGATAAAAATTAAAAATCAACCTATTTGAAACACAAATTGTGCAATTTCTTCCTAGTGCATGTCCATTAGTTCCTCAACTTCGAAATTTATTTCCACAACTTTAAGCTTACGCCACAATTGTGACACCCTTCTCATTCTAATTCTACCCGTATTTTACAATCTGAGAATTAAATGCCATCGATTCAGCAAGACTTGTAGTGATTCACTACAATATAAAACTATACCTGCACAAGTACTCATCATAATCCAAAACAAACAACTGAAATCGTTTAGCCTTCAAAATGGTTCCCAGAATATTTTATTTCCTTCAGCTTTTCACTCTCTTCGCTGTTACTTTTGCTTCCACTGAGGAAGCAACTGCTCTCCTCAAATGGAAAGCAACTTTTCAAAACCAGAATAATTCCTTATTGGCTTCATGGAAACTAAGTACTGATGCATGCAGGGGTTGGTATGGAGTTATATGCTTTAATCGTCGGATAAACAGGATGAATATTACTACTGCTGGTGTCATTGGTACACTCTATGATTTTCCATTTTCATCTCTCCCGTTTCTTGAATATGTTGATCTTAGCGTGAATCTTGTCTATCTTGACCTGTCGATCAACCAGATTACTGGTTCAATTCCAATTACTTTAGGTGACTTAACTGAGCTCAAAATTTTGTACCTTCATTCTAACCAACTTTCTGGTCTCATCCCTAGTGAGTTAGGGAATTTGAAAAACCTCAATGATATGGAACTATCCCATAATAATCTTACTAGTTCAATTCCAACTACTTTAGGTAACTTAACTGAACTCAAAATTTTGTACATTCATTCTAACCAACTTTCTGGTCTCATTCCTAGAGAGTTGGGGACTATGAAAAACCTCTCAGAGCTGAATTTAGCCAGTAATCAACTTAGTGGTTCAATTCCAATAACTCTAGGATAACTTAACTAAACTCAAAATTTTGTATCTTTATTCTAACCAACTTTCTGTTCTCATTCCTCGAGAGTTGGGGAATTTGAAAAACCTCAATGATCTGGAACTATGCAATAATCAACTTAGTGGTTCAATTCCAATGACTTTAGGTTTCATAACTGAGCTCAAAATTTTATACCTTTATTCTAACCAACTTTCTGGTCTCATTCCTAGAGTTGGGGAATATAAGAAACCTCACAGAGCTAGATTTATCCAAGTTCAATTCCAATAACTCTAGGTGACTTAACTGAGCTCAAAATTTTGTACCTTTATTCTAAGTTCCAACCAACTTTCTGGTCCGATTCCTAGAGAATTGGGGAGTTTGAAAAACCTCAATGATCTGGAGCTATGCAATAATCAGCTTAGTGGTTCAATTCCAATGACTCTAGGTTACATAATTGAGCTCAAAATTTTGTACCTATATTCTAACAAACTTTCTGGTCTCATTCCTAGAGAGTTGGGGAATATGAAAAACCTCACAGAGCTGGATTTAATCGAAAATCGACTTACTTGTTCAATTCCGATGTGGTAGAAAGCAACGTGCGACTTGAAGGACACGATCCACTGTGGATTTGTACATCCACCATTTTTTGTAGGAATGAAGGTGCTCTTAGCTCGACATCATTGGTTCTGTTTCACTAGAACCCCTCGTTTTTTGTTGTCTTGGAATGTAAATAGTCCATGATGGAGCTCGAGTAGAAAGTATTAATTTATTTCTCGGGAATAACTGTAGGTGACTTAACTGAGCTCAAATTTTTTTACCTTAATTCTAACCAACTTTCTGGTCCCATTCCTAGAGAGTTGGGGAATTTGAAAAACCTCAATGTTCTGAAACTACAAGAAAATCAACTTATTGGTCTAATTCCTGCTTCCTTTGGCAATTTGAGAAACTTGCAATTTTTGTATCTCCGCGAGAACAAACTTTCTGGTTCTATTCCAAAAGAACTTGCATATTTGGATAACTTGGTAGACCTGATAATAAGTGAAAATCAGTTTTCAGGCCATTTGTCTGAGCATCTTTGCCAAGGTGGGAAACATGAGAACTTCACAATGAACAGTAACAAGCTGACAGGGCCAATACCAAGCAGCTTGAAAAAGTGCTCTAGTTTAAAATTTGTCCGCTTAACAACAACAGTTTCACTGGGAATTTATTTGAAGCTTTTGGCATCCATCCAGAGCTGCAGTTCATTAATTTGAGCGACAAAGATTTTCACGGTGAACTCAGCAACAACTGGGGGAAATGCGAAAATTTGATTGATCTGCGTGTAGCCAGAAATAACATTAGTGGTAGCATACCACCAGAGATTGGAAATGTCAAAGGGCTTTTAGGACTTGATCTTTCATCGAATCATTTGATTGGGCATATTCCAAAGGAATTTGGAAAATTAAGATCTCTAGTTAATCTTTTTCTGCAAAACAACTGAATTTCAGGTAATATACCTGAGGAACTTGGGTCACTAACAAAGTTAGAGTCCCTTGATCTATCAGACAACAGATTGAACAGGTCAATCCCGATGTGTATAGTAGATTTCGTGCAGTTGTTTCAGTTGAACCTGAGCAACAACAAGTTTGGCCAGAAAATTCCAAAGGAGATAGGGAGGATAACACAGGTTAATGTACTTGATTTGAGCTATAATCTTCTAGTTGGAGGTATACCCCCTCAGTTAGCCTATTTGAAGGTGGTGGTAAACTTAAATCTTTCCCACAATGGCCTATCTGGACGCATTCCTAGAGAACTTGAAACTTTGACTGGTTTGCAGGATGTGGTATTGTCATACAATGAGTTGGAAGGTCCAATCCCTAATAATAAGGCTTTTATCAATGCCTCATTGGAGGGTAATAAAGGTCTTTGCGGCAATGTTGCAGGACTAGATCCCTGCGAAATGTCGTCTTCTGTGGTGAAAAAGTACTCAATGGCAAAGGGACGTAAACTCATCCTCATCACTGTACTTCCTGTTATGGGAGCACTAATATTGCTCTGTGTTTTTGTTGTTGTGTTGGTTCTGTGTGATAAAAGAAGGAGAGTTAGAGACGTTGAAAGACGGGATGATGGTTGGCTTTCGATAACCATGTTAGATGGAAAGACATTGTACAGGGACATCTTAAATGCCACAGAGGAATTTGATGCAAAATTTTGCATCGGGCATGGAGGGCATGGAAGTGTTTACAAAATAGACCTTCCATCATTAGGGAATATAGCTGTGAAGAGACTTCATTCTTCATTTCAGAATACTCATCCCAAAAGCTTCATGAATGAAGTAAGGGCATTGACTGGGATTAACCACCGGAACATTGTGAACCTCTACGGCTATTATTCGAATGCACAAAACTCGTTCTTTGTTTACGAGTATGTGGAGAGGGGGAGTTTGTCTAGTATTCTGAGCAATGAAGTTGAGTCCAAGAAATTGGATTGGCTTAAAAGGGTGAATATCATCAAGGGTGTTGCTTTTTGCTTTGTCTTACATGCACCAGGACTGTTCACCACCGATTGTTCTCGAGACATATCGAGCAATAATGTGTTGTTTGATTCTGAGTATGAAGCTTGTGTTGCATACTTTAGAATAGCAAAGATTCTCAAGCCAGACTCAACCAATCGCACTGCGCTTGCAGGTACATATGGCTATGTGGCACCTGGTAAGTTTTAAATAGTTCATGAACCATAGCCAAATACTCCATTGTTTTTTTATCTCATTTACACGTTTAAATTGGTAATATTGTTCTGGAAATTGTATTGTTCAGAGCTTGCATATACAATGAAGGTTACGGAAATGTGTGATGTGTTAAGAATTCATCACCAACTTAATTATTTACTTAAGATAAATCAAGAAAAATCTACAATATTTCGGAGGTGTTGAGAATTGAAGGAAGATCTCTACAATGAGTATTCTAGAGAGAATAGTCTAGAAATATTCTGTAAAAGGTAATTTTAGAAAAAGATAGCTAGGAATATTCTAGAATAGAGTAGTATGTATCTCTCTAGATTCTTCCATCACCTCCTATAAATAGAGGTGGTCCATTTGAGTTGTAAGCAACCAAGCAAGAAGCAACTAAGAAAGAAACCAAGTAAGAAAGTAAGCAAGAGAGCAAACAAGTGAGTAAGAAATAAGAAAGAGTTGCCTGTAAAAATTGTAAGACCGAAGCAGGTTCTTACTTTGCAATAATAAAATTCAAGTTGTGAGAAATCAATTGTGCCCGTCATCTCCACGGATCTTAGGCATATTGATATGCCTAGAATGCTAATTATGCCCACATTTACGCCTAGTTTGAATTCAAAATGTATTTGTTTGCAGTCTTATCGAGTCGTCCGCTTATTTATGAGCTAATCAACATGATTAGTTGTGTAGGTAAGTTTAATGGGAGAAACGAGCACAAAAAGGGGAAAAGGAAGAAATCTGAAGATTCGAGTCAAAAAAGAGAAATGAAGAAGCTCAAGAAAATGCACCAAGGCATTTACGTGTTCTCTCCGCGTCGCGCGGAGGAATGCAAAATGTGGGTTGCGAAATCAATATCTAGGCAGAACATTGCGTGTCCTCTCCGCGTCGCGGAGAGGGAGTGAAATTCTGAGCGCAATAAATCTATTTGAGGCAGAGCACCTTGTGATGCTCGCGCGTCGCGCAGAAGGCAAATGGTTCTTAGAATCGGAATTTGGAAGGCACCGCGCATCGCGCTCCTGAGTACCAGATTTGGCCGTTTCGACTTTTAGTATAGATAGGGTTTTATTTTATTTTATTAGAATGGATCTTTTTCTGGGTTTTAAAGGACGGCGATTTGGAAGAAAGTTTTCTTCAGTTTTAGGGTTATTTCTTAAATTCTTTTCCTTTCAATCGTTTGATGATTCATAACCATTGTATGATTGATTATTGGACTATGAGTAGCTAAATACCCTAGTTCTAGGACTGTGATTACAGGATGAGTGTAATTGATTGGTTGTTTTTGGGTTTATTATTGACTATCACATGAATCTTTCTTATGTTCTTATTTTCTGTATTTCATGCTTGATCACCATAGAAATAAATTTATTGTCCGAATTGAACTCGGGAGAGGAATAAGATGATAGAACGTAGGGCATAAGGAGCTTGTTGAAATCTAAATAACTAGGGTTGATTCGTTTCTAGGATAGGGATATACTTAGAGACCTCACTTGGGTCACCATACAGGAAGATAACTTAATGCTCGGTAGGTAATCAGTCTATCCCCACTCAATGATGTAGTTAGGGTATTATCTATCGTAGACGATTAGAGGTCAGGAGGCTATGATCATACATCTAACCCTGTGATTCATTGATTTGATAGTTAATAATTACCTATATAAATGATATTGATTGCATGAATCCTGATAGAAGTTGCAGCCCTGGACCTTTCCCAAATCATTGTTTGAAACCCGTGAAACTGAATCGTGTTAGTTAAATTTTGTTTTAAAATTTAGAAATAGAAATAAACAACTCTTTAAATCTAGAAATACATTTGTGGTTAACTGCAAACTAGAGAAATTGATAGTTTCTAAGTGTAAGTCCATGTGGGTACGATACCCGGCTCATAAGAAGAGCCACTTCATTACTTGTACGATCACTGTTGACACTCAATTTTGACCTAACATTTTTAAAATTCGTAACTTTTAAGTTTTATTTATCTAATGGCTCAAAATATTTTTTTATAATTTTAAATAAGTTTATCGATAACTATCCTTATTTATCAAAATTTAGGGTTTTTAATCAGTTAATTTTGAAATTGCATTTTTACATGTCATTAGTTACGTTCATTATATTTATTTTAATTCATTTTATTTGTTACATTTGTTAATATTGATATTTTGTATAATCTAAAAATTCATTCAAATACAGATATTTTGCTTGATCGATAATTTTGGGCCACAATCACAAGCCCAAAAATTGAGTCCATTTACAATTATTTCCTATATAGGTTTTGGTTAGGTTAAAAAATAGGGGGTGGTGAATTTATTTTTTAGAATAGGGTTGTAAAATTTTACTTCACTATTCATTTTCCGGCTATCACCACCCCGGATTCCGGCCAAACTTCGGCAACCCAAAACCCTTATTCATTTTCTCCTTTTTTCCGGCGAAACCCCACCGGATTCAACTCCCAAACCAGCGAACTGAAGTAGCCACCCAAAGACCCCCATTTTTCCCTTATCTCTTCTTTTCCTCATTTGCTGCTACCAGCAGCTCTCCGACACCATCATTTTTTTCCAACTTCCAACCACCCAAAACAACACACCCAACCACGATCCCATCTTCTGTGGCGAAACCCCGCTAGATCCATAAAACCCAACCCATTTTCCCCTCCTTGCTCGTTATCCCAAACCCACGTCAAGAGGCTAACAACAACAGCGAACAACCACCGAGCTCCGAGTTCCAAACCACCGAAAAAACCACCCACCGCCGGACAACAACCAGAGACAACGAAAGCAATCCACAGGCCACCGCTTCAGACCAACCAGTGAGCTAGAATTATCAATCGATTTCACGATTTTGCGGTGACCATGCTCACTTCTCCTCTTTGTTTATTCCCGTTTCTTCATACATACATGTGTGCTTAATATGCTTATTATGTGTTTATCATATTTTTTTCTTTGATATTATTATTATTTTTATTTTTTTTAAAACAAATTTAGTGAGCACCGCTTAATGACATCTCTGGTGGCCTATTATTTCTCTATTTTTTGGTTTGCCTTTTCATTATTTTTCACTGTTAGCTTTTATGTTTGGCTACTGTTTTGGTTATTTCTATTATTTTGTTTGTTTGTGAACCATATGGTATTAATGAGTAACTTAAGTAGTTTATTACTTTTATTTATAGTGTAGTGATCTGTGCGTAGATTATTAATTTAATAGCTACTAATATTATAATTTAGTCACATGAAATTTGTTGTTAGTTAGTTTTTTTTTAATTATTTAATTGTTCATTGTTATTTTACCTTTTGCTTGTGTTAATGTTTACAGATTTTAAATTAGTAAATAGATAGCTTGATAGTTAATTAAAGGATATGGGTTGTTGATTTAGTTATATTGAATGAAGCTTTTGCGGAAGTATGCTATTGGTTTGTTGAAATGATTGTATTTTTTTGAGGCCTCTTCCCACTTTAAAAGACTGAAATTTTAGTTTAAGTTTATACATAATTGACCAATGAGAAAATCTCTCCGTCGATTTTGGAGGCCTCCCCATTTTAAAAGACGGAAATTTAGTTTAAATTTATATATTTTATTTGTTAAAATTGGCCGATGAAGAAATTACCGTCGATTTCCAAGGCCTCCCATGTTAATAAGACAGATTTTTATTTTAAATTAATTTTTGATTCATTTATTTTTATTCATATTTATTTATAACTAACACTTTTACTAAGTGTCTTTACAGGTACCCGGAGGTGCTTCCTATTGAAGTTATTCGAATTAGGTTCGAATTATACTCCTATTTATATTGTATATTATTGACGATAGGCAAATTTAGGCCGATTCCTATATTATTGTTTTATCATATTACTTGTATATATTGCATGTTTATTATATTTGTACATTATTTTATTCTCATCCTCAATTTGAAAAAAAAATGAATTCAGTCGGGACCCACATTTGTGGATTTCGAAAGATGCCTAACCCCCTCCCTTCGGAATAACTTGAACCCTTCACCTAGAATATCTTGATTTCGTAGATTAATTAATTGGTTTTCTCGTTTTCCTAAAATTAGGTGGTGACTCCTTTAAATTTCTTAATTTCTTAAAATTCTTTTAAAATTGAATGAATTGATTATTTTTTGAGTCACCGCGATGTTTTCCCCTATTTGAATAAAGTAGGGATGTAAACAATCACGTGCACTTGCGTGTGCGATTAGACCGAACAAGTTTTCGACTCCGACAACCAACAATATTCAACAAGTGGTATCAGAGCCTTGTGGATAAGAACGAAATTGTAGCTCATAGAAGATCTTACAAGCTATTATCGGAGGCTACAAGTCGTAAGGCACTTATCAATGGCAGATTTCACAAGCACTCTCAATAGCATTGGGAAGCTCAACGCAAGCAACTATAAATCATGGAGCACGAGAATGCAATATTACTTTCTTGGCCAGGAATTATGGGATATCATCGGTGGATCAGACACCACACCACCAACAAATGTTGAAGCAACAAAAAGGTGGAAGGTCAAAGCTAGAAATGACATGTATGCTCTCATTATAACCATCGAGGATGAGTTCCTACAACGGATTAAGAATGCCAAGACACCTAAAGGAGCTTGGGACACCTTGGCAACAATAATAACAAAGAAGAATGATGCAAGATTACAAAGGCTTGAAAATAAGCTTTTGTCAATCTCTCAACAGAATATGACGATCAGTCAATACTTTTCAAAGGTAAAATCTTTATTTGATGAAATATCAAAATTAGATCCTGAGAATGCTATCATAGAGACAAGAATGAGGAGAATCATTGTTCATGGTCTAATGCCGGAGTACAAAGGTATAATTACAGCCACACGGGGATAGGCTACAAAACCAACTTTATCTGAGTTGGAAAATCTGTTGGCAAATGAAGAAGATTTGGAGAAGCCATTATCAAGTCTCACTATAAAAGACGAAGATAAGGCGCTCTTTAGCAAAAGGCAAGACTATCAAAAAAGAGAAGCGAAGAGAAGCTCACAGCCAGGGGGAGACCCAAAAGAATCAACATCAAAGAACCAACAACAAAACAAGCAGGTGAAATGCTTCAACAACCGGCAAATGGATAAGTGCTACAATTGTGGAAAAAAAGGACACTACACCAGAGACTGTTGGTACAAGAAAGCTGAAGGTAATGTAGCTACTTCTACTCAAAACAAGAAAGACTAAGAAGAAGCTTGGGATTTCGAGACCTCTTATGCAGTCAAAGAAACTAATCAACAAGAGGAGTTTGTCACATGTCACTCTAACAAAGAAAAGGAGATTGCACTTACAACTGTAAGTGAGAAATTGGTCGATTATGAACATGATTAGATCATTGATTCAGGATGTTCTAATCACATGACCAATGATGAGAAAAAACTCATTAACATGAGCGAATATAAAGGTAGTCGAGTAGTGGTGACTGCAAATAACTCAAAAATGCCAATAACTCATATTGTTAAGACGATGCTCGTGCCTCATCCAGCTCAAGACAAGTGGAACTTCAAAATATCTACCATGATCCAGATTATTTGTATCACAACTAACAAATTCTGGTAACTATGTCTTGTTTGGGCCAAATGACGTAAAAGTATATCGAAACTTAAAAGTTACAAGCGCACTAATCATGGAATGGAGAAGATTAGAATCAATCTACGCCATGTCAGCTGAGATAACTTATGTTGAGAAAACTCGAAGTAATGAAATAACTGATCTATGGGACGCACGTCTTGGGCACGTGATCTACAACAAACTAAAAATCATGATGCAGCAATCGAAATTAAAAGGTCTTCCCAAGCTTGAGATTAGAGGAGACATTATATGTGCTGGATGTCAATATAGGAAAGCACATCAACTTCCCTATGGAGAATCGAAGTATCAAGCGAATGAGCCATTGGAGCTAGTACACTCAGACGTGTTTGGACCAGTGAAGCAGTCCTGCATCAGTGGTTACCGTTACATAGTAACATTCATTTATGACTTCTCAAGGTACATATGGATTTACTTCTTAAAGAGAAATCTGAAGTATTTGAGAAGTTTAAAGAGTTCCAATATACTTTAGAGAATGATATTGGAAGAAAAAGCAAATGTCTCCGTACGGACAATGGGGGAGAATACACGCACGAGAGTTCAATGCTCATCTTAAAGAGAAGATGATAAGATGGAAATTAACTTTCCCAAATACGCCACAATAAAATAGAGTGGCCGAAAGAAAAAATGGACATTTGGCATAGATATGCAGAAGTATGCTATATAGTATGAATGTACCAACAAGGTTTTGGGCAGAATGCATGAAGACTGTCATCCACATCACCAACATGCGGCTAGATTGAGATTCATCTCACCATTTGAGAAACTTAAAAAGATGATTCCTACCATAAGCCACTTTCGAGTTTTTGATTGTGTGTGCAATGTGTTCGTGCCAGATCATCTCCGCATCAAGTTTGATAAGAAAGTTGTTCATTACATCTTTGTTGGATACAATGAACAAAGAAAATGATGGACGTGTTGTGACCCTACCACAAATCGGACATATGTGTCAAGAAATGTGGTATTTGATGAAGCGTCATCTTGGTGGTCCAAAGAAGTCTCCCTGCCAGACTTAATAGCTCTTGAGCAAAAGCTGCAAGAGAAGCTCGACGAAGTAGAACAAGATCGAATCTAACCAGGAGGTACCTCTACAAAAGGAAAAGAAAAGCTTATGGAAAACTGGAGCTTGTGAAATACCAGATAAGTTGCAAGAAAAAGTCTAAGAAG
Organism: Solanum tarapatanum; assembly: GCA_029582485.1. Classification (NCBI taxonomy): domain Eukaryota; kingdom Viridiplantae; phylum Streptophyta; class Magnoliopsida; order Solanales; family Solanaceae; genus Solanum; species Solanum tarapatanum. The sequence continues at coordinate 5,058 of JAJOOB010011918.1, read as the reverse complement.
AGTCACAATCGCAACTGTGGAGGTCTACACGATTGAAGTTTCCAAACACCAAGTACATAGATGCAACATTAACCGAAGTGGTTAACATCAAAGAGGCTACTACTTTTGAAAAGCTTCAAAGAGTAGGAATCAGAATAATCTGACGAAGGTGGAGATCCTCAAAGAGCATGGACGTCATGATGCTTGCAAAGTTTCAGGAATCGCTCACAACAGACGCAAAGAAAAAATTAAGTTAGTGTTGAGGGGGAGTGTTAAGAATTCATCACCAACTTAATTATTTATTTAAGATAAATCAAGAAAATATAGAATATTCTGGAGTTGTTGAGAATTGAAGGAAGATCTCTACAATGAGTATTCTAGAGAGAATAGTCTAGAAATATTCTAGAAAATGTAATTCTAGAAAAAGATAGCTAGGAATATTCTAGAATAGAGTAGTATGTATCTCTCTAGATTATTCAATCACCTCTTATAAATAGAGGTGGTCCATTTGAGTTGTAAGCAACCAAGCAAGAAGCAACTAAGAAAGAAACCACGTAAGCAAGTAAGCAAGAGAGCAAACAACAAGTGAGTAAGAAATAAGAAAGAGTTGCCTGTAAAAATTGTAAGATCGAAGCAGGTTCTTACTTTGCAATAATAAAATTCAAGTTGTGAGAAATCGATTGTGCCCGTCGTCTCAAACAACAATATTCAACATGATGTGTATAGCTTTGGAATATTAACATTGGAGATAGTCCAAGGAAAGCATCTTGGGGAATACATTTTTGTGCTAGCAAATTCATCGACTATAGATCCTGAGCAGCTTAGTGATTTGCTGGATGAGCGCCTTCCTTATCCTGAAGATAAAGTAAAAGATGTTTTGGTTTTTATCATCAAGCTAGCATGCTCTTGTTTGCTTGAAACTCCAAAATCAAGGCCAACAATGCACTTCATCTCTCATAAGTTATCATCAATGGATGCATGTCCTGTTAAGAATTCATCACCAACTTAATTATTTTACTTAAGATAAGTCAAGAACAATCTAGAATATTAAGGAGATTTAGAGAATTGAAGGAAGATCTCTAGAATAAGTATTCTAGAGAGAATAGTCTTGAAATGTTCTAGATGGGGTAGTTCTAGAATTAAGTAGTTGGAGGAATATTCTAGAATATAGTAGAAAAATATGTTTAGCTAGATTGTTCCATCACCTCCTATAAATAGAGGTGGTTCATTTGATATGTAACCAAGAAACTAAGTAACAAAGCAATTGAGTAAGAAAGCAAAAGAGCAAACAAGTGAGTGCTCAAGTAAAGAGTAATGCTGAAGCAAGCAACAAGTGTCATCAAGATTGTAAGACCGAAACGGGTCCTTACTTTGATATCATAAAATTCAAGTTGTAAGAAATCGATTGTGCATGTTGTCTCCAAACAAATAATATTTAACAAGTGGTATCAGAGTCTGGTGGATAAGAGCGAGGTAGTAACTCAAAGAAGATCATACAAGCTACCGTCGGAGGCTACAAATCGTGAGGCACTAATTAATGATGGATTTTGCAAGCACTCTCAATAGCGTTGAGAAGCTCAACTCAAGCAACTACTGATCATGGAGCACGAGAATGCAATTTTTCTTTCTCGGCCAAGAATAATGGGATATCATCGGTGGATCAGACACCACACCACTAACAGATGCTGAAGCAGCAAAAATGTGGAAAGTCAAAGCTGGAAAGGCCATCTATGCTCTCACTGTAACCATCGAGGATGAGTTCCTACAATGGATTAAGAATGCCAAGACACCTAAAGAAGCTTGGGACACCTTGGCGACGATTTTTACAAAGAAAAATGATGCGAGATTACAAAGGCTTGAAAATGAGCTTTTGTCAATCTCTCTATGGAATATGACAATTAGTCAATACTTCTCAAATGTAGTAGTATCTTTATCTGATGAAATATCAAAAGTAGATCCAGAGAATGCTATCACAGAGATAAGAATGAGGAGAATTATTGTTCATGGTCTAAGGCCGGAGTACAAAGGCATAATTACAGCCACACGAGGGTGGGCCACAGAACCAACTTTATCTGAGTTGGAAAATCTATTGGCAAATGAAGAAGATATGGAGAAGCCATTATCAAGTCTTACTATAAAAGACGAAGATAAGGTGCTCTTCAACAAAAGGAAAACCTATCAAAAAAGAGAAGCGGAGAGAAGCTCACGGCCAGGGGGAGACCAAGAGAATCAACATCAAAGAACTCAACGACAAAACAAGAAGGCGAAAGGCTTCAACAACCGGCAAATGCAGAAGTGCTACAATTGTGGAAAGAAAGGACACTATGCGAGAGACTGCTGGTACAAGAAAACTGAATGTAATGTAGCTACTTCTACTCAAAATAAGAAAGATGAAAAAGAAGTTTGGGATTTTGAGTCCTCTTATGCAGTTGAAGAAACTAATCAACAAGAGGAGCTTGTCACCTGTCACTCTAACAAAGAAGAGGAGATTGCACTTGCAACTGTGAAGAGAAATTGGTCGATTATGAACATGATTGGATCGTTGATTCAGGATGCTCCAATCACATGACTGGTGATGAGAAAAAGCTCATTAACATGAGTAAATATAAAGGCGATCAAGTTGTGGTGACTGCAAATAATTCAAAAATGCCAATAACAGTGGCACAAGACAAGTGGAACTTTAAAATGTCTACCATGTTCCAGGTATGAAGAAGAACTTATTATTTGTATCCCAACTAACAGATTCTGGTAGCTATGTCTTGTTTGGACCAAATGACGTAAAAGTATATCAAAACTTAAAAGTTACAAGCACACCAATCATGGAAGGGAGAAGATTAGAATCAATCTACATCATGTCAGCAGAGACAACTTATGTTGAGAAAATGCGGAGTAATAAAACAATTGATCTATGGCATGCACATCTTGGGCACGTGAGCTATAGCAAACTAAACATCATGATGCAACAATCAAAATTAAAAGGTCTTCCCAAGCTTGAGATAAGAGGAGACACTATATGTGCTAGATGTCAATATGGGAAAGCATATAAACTTCCCTATGGAGAATCAAAGTATCAAGCGAATGATTCATTTGAGCTAGTACACTCAGACGTGTTTGGACCAGTAAAGCAATCCTCCATCAGCAGTTACCGTTACATGGTAACATTTATTAATGACTTCTCAAGGTACGTATGGATTCACTTCTTAAAAGAGAAATCTGAAGTATTTGAGAAGTTTAAAGAGTTTCAATATACTATGGATAATGATATCGGAAGAAAAATCAAATGTCTCCGTACGGACAATGGGGAAGAATACATGTCACGAGAGTTCAATGAATATCTTAAAGAAAAGTTGATAAGACGACAACTAACTTGTCCAAATACGCCACAACAAAATGGAGTGGCTGAAAGAAAAAATAGACATTTGGCGGAGATATGCAGAAGTATGTTGCATAGTATGAATGTACCAGCAAGGTTTTGGGCAGAATGCATGAAGACTGTTGTCCACATCATCAACAGTCAGCTGCAGGCAAGATTAATATTCATCTCACCATTTGAGAAACTTAAAAAGATGATTCCTACCGTAAGCCACTTTCAAGTTTTTGGTTGTGTGTGCTATGTGTTCGTGCCAGATCATCTCCACAACAAGTTTGATAAGAAAGTTGTTCGTTGCATCTTTGTTGGATACGACGAACAAAGAAAAGGATTGAAGTGTTGTGACCCTACCACAAATCAGACATATGTGTCAAGAAATGTGGTATTTGACGAAGCGCCATCTTGGTGGTCCAAAGAAGTCTCCCTACCAGACTCAGTAGCTCTTGAGCAAAAGATGCAAGATAAGCTCAACGAAGTAGAACAAGGGAACAAAATAGAATCTAACTAAAAGGTATCTCCACAAAAGGAAAAGAAAAGCTTATGGCAAACTGGAGCTTGTGAAACACCAAATGAGTTGCAAGAAGAAGTCTAAGAAGAGCCACAATCGCAACTGAGGAGGTCTACACGACTGAAGCGTCCAAATACCAAGTGCATAGATGCAGCATTAACCGAGGTGGTGAACATCAAAGAGGCTAATACCTTTTGTCATGCCCCGAGCCTGCACCCTGGGCGGGACCGGCACCCGAAGACCATTGTTGGCCCTAAGCGAACCCTTGGCCTGGCTTTCTTAACTCAGCGGAAACCTACTCGACAGAATAACTCAATGCAGATGCAAGGTTACAAATAACTTAACTTATAAAATTTGGTCACAAGGGCATCTCGAATCTCAAAATAGAATATTTACATATATACATAGATGAGAGACTCAAAACTAATTGACTGACTGACTGTCTATGAAGCCTCTAAAATACTGAGATGGATGTTGGGACAGACCCCGCAACACCCTAATAAAACAAAACTAAGAACACAAAATAATTGAGTCCTCCGGAATGCAAGGAGGCTCATCACTGACTCTGGAGTGCTCAGCTAGATCAATGACGTGCTGGATGCTGATCCTGGGTACCTGTATCTGCATCGTCATAAGATGCAGGCCAACAAGCATCAGTACATTGAATGTACGAGTATGCAAGCTGGAAAACTAAGCAACATAGGCTAGAAGGAAATCTGGAAGAAACTGAATAGCTTACCTGGCTTAACTCAACTCAACCTGATTGACTTCTTTCAATATAAGACAATTTTAAAACAAGTGCGATATAAAGAAAGACTGCTTAAAACATGTTATAAACTCTGTGTGTATACAAAGATACAATAAGCCTGAGATGTATATAGAAATACAAATGAATTGATGTATATAAAAATACAATAATTTCTGTGTATGAAAATACAATAACTGCTGTGGGAGTTTCTCTAACCGACAACCATCACATAAGAGCTATAGTGATGATATAACGATTGACCTCACGCTGCCAGAGCATCCTATACCCGGCCAAAGGTATAAGACCTGAACTGCCTAATGGATCCACTAGTCTATCTGGAAAAGGATTCATCTATAAAGTATGATCATTTTCTACCCATGGTGGCTAACATGGTTCTATGGGGGCTATGGGTTCTTTGAACGCTCCCCCAATTCGGTGCTCGATACTACTCCC
>JAJOOB010011917.1:0-16587 GCA_029582485.1 Solanum tarapatanum | reverse complement strand
GATGCAAGAGTTTATTAAACTTCGTCAAGGGGGTATGAGTGTGAAGGAGTAGACTCTTAAGTTCACCCAACTATCCAAGTATGCTCCAACTATAGTGGTGGACTCAAGGGCTAAGATGAATAAGTTTGTGATGGGAGTGTTCGACTTGGTAAAGGAAGAATGTCGTACGGCAATGCTCATTGGTGATATGAATATCTCACATTTTATGGTACATGCCAAACAAATTGAGGAGTCAAAGCTCAAGAAGAAGAATAGGGAGGTGAAAAGAGCAAGAACCCATGATGGGAACTTCTCCAATGCTAAGTCCGAGGGACAAGGTAGACCAAGGTTTAAACAAAGGTTCTCTAACCAAGGCTCCTGTAGTGCTCTAAGGGTCAACAAAGATAGGGTTTCCAACTCTAAACGTCAAGGAGGTAATAGTGGTGGTTCTTATGTTGCTAGGCCAAATTGTGCAAAATGTGGTAGAAAGCATTATGGTAAGTTTCTAGTTGGCACCGATGGGTGTTTTAGTTGTGGGAAGATTTGCCACAAGATGAGAGATTGTCCGATGCTCAAGGTTAAGGGAAAGGAAGATAAACCAGCTCTTCCAAGCAGTTCAAACTCCAATGCACAAAAGCAAAACTGATTTTTTGCTCTTTAATCCTGAGGTGACCAAGAGATATCCCCAGATGTGGTGAACGGTATGTTAAAAGTCTTTTTATTGATGTATATGCCTTGTTAGATCCTGGTGCTACTTTGTGTTTTGTGACACCCTATGTGGCCATGAAGTTTGATATACTCCTCGAAGAGTTATTAGAGCCTTTTTTGGGCTCTACCCCAGTTGGTGACTCGGTGGTAGCTAACAGAGCTTATAGAAGGTGTTCTATTTCCTTGTCCCATTGATTCTTGGATTGGATTGGTTACATGCATGTTATGCCTTTATCGATTGTCGAACTCGAGTGGTTAAATTCCAATTTCTGAATGAGCCTATTTTAGAGTGGAATGGAGGAAATTCTATGCCTAGAGGTCAATTTGTCTCTTGTCTTAAAGCTAGGAAGATGATCTCTAAAGGGTGTATTCACCATCTTGTTAGGGTGAAGAATATTGAATCTGAAACCCTTTCTCTAGAGTCGGTTCCAGTAGTTAATGAGTTTCCGGAAGTTTTTCCCAATGATTTACCCGGTATTCCTCCCAAGTGGGAAATAGATTTTGGTATTGACCTTCTTTCGGATACGCAACCTATCTCCATTCCTCCTTATAGAATGGCTCTGGCCGAGTTAAAGGAGTTGAAAGAACAGTTGAAGGATCTATTAAACGAGGGTTTTATTCAACCGAATATCTCTCCATGGGGTGCTCTCGTATTGTCTGTTAGAAAGAAGGATGGGTCTCTTAGAATGTGCATTGACTATCGCCAATTGAATAATGTGACCATTAAGAACACGCATCCCCTTCCAAGGATTGATGACTTGTTTGACCAACATCAAGGGGCAAGTTATTTCTCTAAGATTGATCTCCGTTCGGGTTATCACCAATTGAGGGTGAGAGGGGTTGATATTCCAAAGAAGGATTTTCGAACAAGATATGGTCACTATGAGTTCTTAGTAATGTCTTTTGGTATGACTAACGCTCCATCGGCATTCATGGACTTGATGAATAGAATGTTCCCACACTATCTTGACATATTTGTGATCATGTTTATCGATGATATTTTAATCTATTCAAGGAGTGTGAATGAGCATGTTGAGAATTTGACAGTGGTATTGCAAGTTCCTAAGGACTATCACAAGTTGTTGACCTTACCGGAGGGTACGAATGGTTTTGTTGTATATTGTGATGCCTCTAGAGTTGGGTTGGGATGTGTGCTTATACAAAATAGTAAAGTGATTGCCAATGCTTCAAGGCAACTTAAAGTCCATGAGAATAATTACCCGACCCATGACCTTGAGTTAGCGGCGGTTATTTTTGCGTTAAAGATATGGAGGCATTATCTATATGGGGTTCATGTTGATGTGGTTACCAATCACAAGAGCTTACAATATGTGTTTAGTCAAAAGTGCTTGAATCTTCGGCAAAGAAGGTGGTTAGAATTGTTGAAGGATTATGACATGAGTGTCCTTTATCACCTCGGCAAGGCCAATGTAGTAACGGATGCTCTTAGTTGGTTGTCTATGGGAAGTGTGGCTCATGTTGATGATGAAAAGAAAGAATTTGTTCATGATGTGCATAGGTTGGCTCGGTTAGGTGTTCAACTAGTGGATTCCACCAAGGGTGGTGTCATGGTCCAGAATGGTTCTGAATCTTCCTTTGTGATGGATGTAAAGTCTACACATGGTCTGGATCGGATATTAGTTGAGTTGAAAGAGTTGGTACTCAAGAAGTCAATTGAGGCTTTCTCCCAAGGGGGAGATGGGGTGCTAAGGTACCAAGGTTAGTTATGTGTTCCGAATTTTGACGATTTGAGGTAAGAAAATTAGAGAAAGCTCATAGTTCTCGATATTCTATACATCTGGGAGCCACCAACATGTACCGTGATCTACGGTAAGTCTATTGGTGGAATGGAATGAAGAAGGATATTGTGGGATTTGTGGCCAAATGTCCAAATTGTCAACAAGTTAAGATGGAGCATCAAAGGGTGGGAGGCTTATCCCAAAATATACCAATTCCCACTTGGAAGTGGGAAGAGGTGAATATGGATTTTACTATAGGTTTACCTTGCACCCGAAGGCAACATGATTCTATTTGGGTCATTATAGATCGGATGACAAAATCAACCCACTTTATCCCCATCAAGGTTTCTTTTTTGGTGGAAGGCAATGCCAAGTTGTATATAAGAGAGATAGTGAAGTTGCATGAGATTCCTTTGTCTATTATTTCGGATCGGGGTACTCAATTTACTTCTCACTTTTGGAAATCATTCCAAAAAGGGCTTGGTACTAAGGTTAAGCTTAACACAACTTTCATCTTCAAACCGATGGGCAAGTGGAGCGTACCATTCAAACATTAGAAGATATGCTAAGGGCATGTGTTATAGACTTCAAGGGTAATTGGGATGACCACTTGCCATTAATAGAGTTTGCCTACAATAATAGTTATCACTAAAGTATCGCTATGGCTCCTTATGAAGCCTTGTATGGTAGGAGATGTAGGTCTCCGATTGATTGGTTTGAGGTGGGTGAAACTTCTTTGATAGGTCCCGAGCTAGTTTATGATACCATTGAGAAAGTTCGACTCATTTGAGAGAGGTTGAGGATGGCCTAAAGTCGGAAAAAGTCTTATGCTGATGTTAGAAGAAGGGATATAGAATTTGAAGTTAATGAGTGGTTCTATTTGCAAATCTCACCTATGAAACGTGTGATGAGGTTTGGAAAGAAGGGAAAACATAGGCTCGGTATGTGGGCCCATACCAAATTTTGAAACGTGTTGGAAAAGTTGCTTATGAGTTAGATTTGCCAAATGAGTTGGCTTCCGTTCATTCGGTATTTCATGTTTCTATGCTTAAGAAGTGTATTGGTGATCCGGTTTCCATTATTCCCTTAGAAGGTTTGGGAGTTGACGAAAGTCTTTCATATGAAGAGATTTCGGTAGAAATCCTAGACTGACAAGTCAAGAGGTTGAGAAACAATGAAATAGCTTCCGTGAAGGTCCTATGGAGGAATCACTTAGTTGAGGGTACTACTTGGGAGGCCGACGATGATATGAAGTCCTCATATCCGCATATTTTCCCTTCTACTCCTAATCAAGCTTGACGTAAGTAGTTCTTCTTGAGTTTTAGTGATTTGGGAGTCATGTATGCTATATGAAGTTTTCAATGATTTCCTTATGTTATGCATCTTCTTGATGAAATTTATGTTTAGTAAGAAATGAGTTTTCATGATTTATGTGTTCCTCATGTTGTTGTGCATTTAGTATGAGTTGCATTTTTGACTTCATGAGATGAGCTGATGAACATGCTTTATTAAGCTTTTAAGAGTAATTACATATGGGCTCCATGATATTGTGTTGAGCATGCTTTTATTTAGAGAAGGTAGTTCCTCCTATGATTATGTGAAATGTTGAGTTTCATGCATAATGGGTTGTTAGATGTAGTGCATACTCCCTTGTGATGCAATGAATTATGTTTGAGAAGGAGTCGATGTATCCCCCTTTGAATTGTGCATTATTTTGATGTTTCATGCATGATGGACTGCTAGTCTTGAGTCTTTAATTCCGTAAGGTGTCTAGATCATCATTCGAGGACGAATGTTCCTAAGGGGGAGATAATGTAACACCCCGGAAACTAGTAGGATAAACTAGAGCTTGACGTGAGGATTAGAGTTGTAAATAACTCCCTGTACTCAATATATATATTTTTGGGTTAGAAAGTCAAGGTACGACTTCCCAAAGACCAACAATAGGATCTTAAGGAGGACCCAAAAATTTGGCCCAAAATAGTCCACCCACGAAAGGGTACCCACGGCCAGTAGATGGACCTAATCCCCGTGGGTGAGGGGTCATGGTTCAGGGCCCAAAAAATTAGTTTCAGGACCTAACCCATGGACCACCAACAGGCCACGTGGGTCCATCCATGGACCGTGGCTGTGGGGTCATGGGTGGTCACCTGAAACTGCCTTTTAGCAATTAAGTGTAGGGGAGTTTCGGGGTTTTCCAATTTTAATTAATATTAAGTGACGTCATTTTATATTAAATTAGAACACCTATATAAGGATTTTAAGTCACCAAATTAAGTCACTTCCTCATAATTTCCAAATCCCAAAAGAAAGACCTAAATGCTATCCAAAAATTCTCTCTCTAGAACTCCAAAGAAGAAGAAGAAGGAAGGTGAAGCTAGGGTTTAAGGATCACGGTTTTTTACTCAATTTCATAGGAATTCATATCTAAAGTATGGTAGCTCTTCATCCATGGGTAGAATTCATCCATGGATCCCCTTCAAAACCCCAATTTCAAAGCTAGAAATTCCAAAAGTTAGGGTTTGACTTCAATCTCATGGATTCCTTCCAAATTCATTTTTAATGATTGAATTATGTTTTATTATGGATATATTTATGATTTTATATTGTTTTATGTTGAATTCCTCAAGAATCCATGAATTCCCCTTTTTTCCCAATTTGAATCTCAAAGTGTGGGTATTGATTGATGCAAGAAGAATATGATGAGATTATGCTTGAAATAATTGATCTATTTGAGCTATGTTATCACTCATGTCTAATGTATCAATTCTAGATGTGTTGATGGAATATGATATATGATCCTTTAAGGGCAAAATATGAGAATTATGCATGATTATGAGATTTATGTACAAACTTGATGAACACTTTGAGAGTAAAGTGATTATTATTTTTTGTATGTGTGTTGTTGAAAGTCTATTCTCATCTACACACCTATGTATGAAGATGATATGAGTGAAAGGTTTTCTCACAGTATGATGATTCTAAGGTTGAAAGGTTAGTCTCACCTATTGAATCTAGGAGCTATCTTATGGATTATGTTGGAATGAGTGTCAAGACATTCTTCCATGAGTACGAAGTTAAGTCAAGACTTAATATGAACTCCATGGGAATTAATTCTTAGCACCGAGTCGATATTGATATGAGATTGAAGCCTTCACGATAGTAAAGGCCGTGTTTCAAGGAACAATCTCTTGGGATGGAAGCACTCACGATAGTAGAGGATGGGTTTCTAGTAGCAATCCCCTTGTCCCATAAACTATGTGCCCTCATAGGTCTTTAGCTAATGGATCCACCTAAGCTAACAGTACGGTTCTACCTTAGGCAAGTAGGACAACCCCTTTTCGGTGTGGGATAGACACCAGATTCCATGTTAAGCTCACATGGTCTATGTCGGTTAAGGCTTATCCCCACTATGATAGTATGAACAAGAACATGCATGAATTATGGACTATGACTACTCAAAAAGCTTTACTTAGTATGGGTAGTATTATAGGATCTTACTCATGCATTGCACAAGTAGACTTTGAGGGTACTTATGGTATGTCTCTCCAAGGGTATGATGATCTATCTAATGAACATGTTTATTGCTTATGCTTTTTCCATTATCTTCAAAATGATTCTTTAACTTAGTAAATTGCATTCATTTAACTAAAATGTTCTTTGTAGCTTGTTTTTATGATTTTATGCATGTCTATCATACTTAGTGCATTTTTGTACTAACCCATATTTTTCTACATTTTTCCAAAGTGTAGGGTCCGGTTCCTAAGGTGATCTCCATTTGGTTCAAGGTTGGATTCGACTATTCTCCTTTCTTGTTGGTGAGTCCTCATGGTTCGAGGACGGATGATATCTTTGTAGTTCTTTTCTTGTATTTTCTTTCGGATTATGTTGTAAGGGTTGTGACTCTATTTGATTCCAATATTGTAATAGATGGTTGTATTGAGACAAGTCTAGATTTCCACTTTCCTTTATGAAAATTTCGGAAATGAAATGCATTTTTACTCTATTGTTTTATGCTTATGTTATGATATGCTAAGGGGCTTACATGGTTCCTTTAGGGGTTTTATGTGCCTTGTTACATCTAGGGGGTACCTCTGGGTCGTGACAGTTTATGGGTTAGTCTATGACTTAGTAATCACTCTAGATTTGTAGATCAGCCAAATTTTGATTCGAAAGGTTTAGTTCTTAGTAGGTGATCGTGATGGACTGGTCTTAAAGAGGTACTCACTTAGAGAGATGAATACTAACTCTGACAAATCATACCTCTGGTTTTTGGTAGTGTCAGTTATTCTTCTTTCTCCTTCTTTATGTTCGAGGACGAAGATGGTTTTTAGTGGTGGATAATGTAATTACCCGTTAGGTCATTTTGAAAATTACTCCCCACTCTTTCATTAATGACCCTTTCCGTAAATTTAAATTTGAATTTTGAATAACTTATTTAGCCACGGTTATTTAATTAGCGGGTAAGTTTTAAATAGGTAATTTTAGTAAATGGTTAATGGGTTAAGTCCATAGTTTATTCAATACCTTAAACCACTTGGCCATGTACTAAATTAATGATAAATGAGAGTTACTATATGTGATTCATAAATTCAAAACAATTGCTAAGGGTGCACAAAAGCTGTAATATTATTTTCACAAGCATGTCGCGACTTCAAAACAAATTCTTATTGATTCAGCTTAGCCACTTTGAATGTGTATATTTTCAATGTCATAATTGTTCTATTAGAATGATGGTGAATTGAAGTTAGGGAATTATAGTTTATTACAGGTAAATTTGATTATTTTTGTCCTATTTAGTATGAATTGACATCATGGAATCTATATTAAAATAATCATGACATTCACTCTTTGGGTAATAGTGATGGTATAGTGATAATGTTAATAACTTCGGTTACTGAATTGTTTGACAACCTTCACTTCCCGCACAGAATTATCACAATAATTTGATAAATTAGGGTTTTAGGTCTAGGGTTCCTAAAATAAAATTATGTTATTTAGAGGAATTAAGACTTAACCTTAGGCTTGAGATTTGGAAAATATGAAGATAACATGTTAATTGGCACTAAGCTTAGGAACTTGATTATAGATGTGGATGAGTTTTTGGGTCTAGGCTAGACATACAGTAATATGAGTGTTGTTAACTTCAAGATCTTATTGTAATTATTTATGTGAATAGATTGAATTGATTTCGAAGCCCAACGAAAAGAGAAGGCTCAAGTCCCGGAGGACAGTTAACTTATTTGAGGCCGGTGAATTTCTCAACCCTTGTTAAATGTATAGAATCATATATTTTCTTGTGGTATGTGTTGGGGATTAATGGGACCTTATGATGGATTGACTTGTCCATATTGAATAATTCTAATGATGAAAAAGGGGTAATAGAAGGCAATGTCATTAATTATTGGTCTGTTATATGTTGAGAATGGTTTGAAAGACTTATTAATTCATTTTTGATGTTGTATCATGATTGTATTGTTGTGAATTGTGCATGGTTATGAAAATGGTCATCTCCTCGTTATTTGTGTGAACATGTCATTTGTAGTGGTTCTGATACATGGTTGTGACAATTGTTATGTGAATTGAGAAAAAATAAGAAACTAAAGAGGATGTAACATTTCGAGGGACGTGTCGCGCACCGCGACAAATATTATGATTCGAGGGAAGTGTCGCACGCCATGACAGATTCTATTATTGAGAGACATGTCACACGCCGTGATGAATTTTATTTTCGAGGGCCGTGTCGCACGCCGCAATGGATGCATGAACAGATATGTCCCACATGGGTCCCGGGTTGAGAGCTCTTTATCGATTGTAGGACTCGGATGGTTAGGTTCCAATATCCAAATAAGCCTATTTTAGAGTGGAAATGGGGAAATTCTATGGCTAGAGGTCAATTTGTTTCTTACCTTAAATCTAGAAAGATGATCTCCAAAGGGTTTATTTATCAAATAGTTAGGGTGAAGGATGTTGAATCTGAAACCCCTTTTCTAGAGTTGATTCTGGTAGTTAATGAGTTTCTGGAAGTTTTTCCCGATGATTTTCCCTATATTCCTCCTGAGCGGGAAATAGATTTTGGTATTGACCTTCTTCCGGATACGCAACCTATCTCCATTCCTCCTTATAGAATGGCTCCAACCGAATAAAAAGAGTTGAAAGAACAGTTGAAGGATCTATTAGATAAGGGTTTTATCCAATCGAGTATCTCTCTATGGGGTGCTCCGGTGTTGTTTATTAGAAAGAAGGATGGATCTTTTAGAATGTACAATAATTATCGCCAATTGAACAAGGTGACCATCAAGAGCAAGTATCCCCTTCCGAGAATTGATGACTTATTTGACCAACTTCAAGGGGCTAGTTATTTCTCTAAGATTGATCTTCGTTCAGGTTATCACCAATTGAGGGTGAGAGGGGTTGATATTTCAACGACAGCTTTCCGAACAAGATATGGTCACTATGAGTTTCTAATAATGTCCTTTGGTTTGACTAATGCTCCGGCGATGTTCATGGACTTAATCAATAGAGTATTTCGCCAATATCTTGACATGCTTGTGATTGTGTTTATCAATGATATTTTGATCTATTTAAGGAGTGAGAATGAGCATGTGGACCATTTGAGAATTGTATTGCATGTCCTTAAGGACCATCAACCTTTTGCAAAGTTTAGTAAGTTTGAATTTTGGTTAAGAATAGTAGAATTCCTTGGTCATATTGTGTCAAGTAAGGGTATTGAGGTAGATCCTAAGAATACGGATGCGGTGAAAAGTCTACCTAGACCTCTATCACCGAAAGATATTAGAAGCTTCTTCGGTTTGGCCGATTACTATAGAAGGTTTGTTGACGGATTTTCCTCCATTTCTTCCCCTTTGACGGCTTTGACTCAAAAGAAAGATAAGTTTGTGTGGTCGGAAGCTTGTGAGAAGAGTTTCCAAAAGTTGAAATGTAGACTTACTACCACTCCAATGTTGACCTTACCAGAAGGTACGGATGGTTTTGTGGTGTATTGTGATGCCTCTAGAGTTTGTTGGGATGTGTGCTTATGCAAAATAGTAAGGTGATTGCCTATGCTTCAAAGCAACTTAAAGTCCATGAGAAGAATTATCCTACCCATGACCTCGAGTTAGCGGCGGTTGTTTTTGCCTTAAAAATATGGAGGAATTATCTATATGGGGTTCATGTTGATGTGTTTACCGATCACAAAAGCTTACAATATGTGTTTAGTCAAAACGACTTGAATCTTCGGCAAAGAAGGTGGTTAGAATTGTTGAAGGATTATGACATGAGAGTTCTTTATCATCCCCGGCAAGGCCAATGTGGTAGCCAATGCTCTTAGTCGGTTGTCTATGAGTAGTGTGGTACATGTTGAGGATAGTAAGGAAGAATTGGTTCATGATTTTCATAGGTTAGCCCGGTTGGCTGTTCAACTAGTGGATTCCACAAAAGATGGTGTCATGGTCCATAATGGTTCCGAATTGTTCTTTGTGATGGATGTGAAGTCTAAGCAAAATCTTGATACTATTTTGGTAGAAATGAAAAGGTCGGTACTCAAGAAGTCCGTTGAGGCTTTCTCCCAAAGGGGAGATGGTGTTCTTCGGTACCAAGGTCGTTTATGTGTTTTGGATATAGATGATTTAAAGGATCAAATTTTATAGGAAACTAACAGTTCTCGATATTCTATTAATCTGGGAGCCACCAAGATGTACTGTGATCTACGAGAAGTCTATTGGTGGAACGGAATGAAGAAAGATATTGCGTGATTTGTGGCCAAATGTCTGAATTGTCAACAAGTTAAGGTTGAGCATCAGAGGCCGGAAGACTAATCCCAAGATATACAAATTCCCACTTGGAAGTGGCAAGAGGTGAATGTGGATTTTATTGTGGGTTTGCCTCGCACCCGAAGGCAACATCATTCTATTTGGGTCATTATTGATCGGATGACAAAATCAGCCCACTTTATTCCCATCAAGGTTTCTTTTTCGGCGGAAGAATATGCCAAGTTGTATATAAGAGATATAGTGTATTTGCATGCGGTTCCCTTATCTATTATTTCAGATCGGGGTCCTCAATTTACCTCTTACTTTTGGAAGTCATTTAAAAAAGGGCTTGGTACTAAGGTTAAGCTTAGCACGACCTTTCATCCCGAAATCGATGGGAAAGCGGAGCATACCATCCAAACATTAGAAGATATGTTAAGGGCATATGTGATACACTTCAAGGGTAATTGAGATGACCACTTGCCATTAATAGAGTTTGCCTACAATAAATTATATCACTCAAGTATCGGTATGGCTCTTTTGAACCCTTGTATGGTAGGAGATGTTGGTCTCCGGTTGGTTGGTTTGAAGTAGGTGAAATTTCTCTAATTGGCCCCGAACTAGTTTATGAAGCCATTGAGAAAGTTTGGCTTATTAGAGAGAGGTTGAGAACGGCTCAAAGTAGACAAAAGTCTTATGTCAATGTTAGAAGAAGGGATCTAGAATTTGAAGTTAATGATTGGGTCTATTTGAAAATCTCACCTATGAAAGGTGTGATGAGGTTTGGCAAGAAGGGAAAACTTTGTCCCCGGTATGTAGGCCCATACCAAATTTTGAAACAAGTTGGTAAAGTTTCCTATGAGTTGAATTTGCCAAATGAGTTGGCCCCGGTTCATCCGGTATTTCATGTTTCTATTCTCAAGAAGTGTATTGGAGATTCGGCATCCATTATTCCCCTAGGAGGGTTGGGAGTTGATGAAAGTATTTCATATAAGGAACTTCTGATAGAAATCCTAGACCGGCAAGTTAAAAGGTTGAGAAATAAGGAAATAGCTTCTGTGAAAGTTTTATAGAGAAATCATTTAGTTGAGGGTGCTACTTGGGAGGCTGAGGCCGATATGAAGTCTCGATATCCTCATCTCTTTCCTTCTACTCCTATTCAAGCTTGAGGTAAGTAGTTCCTCTTTAGTTTTAGTGTTTTGGGAGTCATGTGTGCTATATGAGTTTTTCCATGATTTCCTTATGTTATGCTTGTTCTTGATGAAATTCATGTTTAGTAAGAAAATGAGTTTTCATGATTTATGTGTTCCTCATGTTGTTGTGCATTTAGTATGAGTTGCATATTTGACTTCATGAGATGAATAGATGAACATGCTTTAGTATGCTTTTGAAAGTATATTGCATATTGGGTCCATGATATTGTGTTGAGCATGTTTTTAGTTGGAGAAGGTAGTTCCTCCTACGATTATGAAAAATGTTGAGTTTTCATGCATAATGGGTTGATAGATGTAGTTCCTACTTCCTTGTGATGCATTGACTATGTTTGAGATGGAGTTGAAGTTTCCTCCTTAGAATTGTGCATTATTTTTATGTTTCATGCATGATGGGCCGCTAGTCTTGAGTCTTTAATTTCGTAAGGTGTCTAGATCGTCATTCAAGGATGAATCTTCCAAAGATGGAGATAATGTAACACCTTGGAAACTAGTAGGCTAGACTAGAGCTTGACGTAAGGGTTAGAGTCGTTAATAACTTCCCGTACTTAAAATAAATGTTTTTGGGTTAGAACGTCAAGGTACAGCTCGCCAAAGACCAACCATGGGTCCTTGAGGAGGACCCTAGCAAAACTGCCCAAAAAGCAATGACCCACGAAATGGACCCACGCCTCGTGGGTGGGGGTCGTGGGTCAGGGGCCCTAGATGTGAGTTGTAGGAACCTCGCCACGGTTCTTCAGCACACCACGTGGGTCCATCCACGGCCCGTGGGTAGGTGACCGTGGGAGGTGACCTGCACAGTGATTTTTAGGGATTAGTTAGGGGAACTTTGGGGTATTTCGTTTTTAATTAATATCAAGTGATGTCGTTTAGCCTATTTTTAAACACCTATAAAAGGCTTTTAGACCCCTAAACTAACTCATCCAAATCATTATTTCTAAATCTCCAAAAGAGTTCATCCTCTCCAAAAATTCACTCTCTAGAACTCGAGGAACAAAATGAAGGAAGTTGGGGCCTAGGGTTTCAAAGAGAAAGGATTTTCTACTCAATTTTGTGGGAATTCATAGCCAAGGTATGGTAGTTCTTCATCCATGGATAGAATTCATCCATGGAGTCCCTCCAAATTCAATTTCAAAACTAATTTTTTCCCAAAAGTTAGGGTTTGACTTCACTCTCATAGATTCCTTTCAAATTCTTGTTTAATGATTGAATTATGGTTTATTATGGATAAATTGATGGTTTTATATGGTTTTATGTTGAAATCCCCAAGAATCCATGAATTCCCCTATTTTACCAATTTGGATCTCAAAGTGTTGGTATTGATAGATGCAAGAAGAATATGATATAATTATGCATGTAGTAATTGAATTACTTGAATTATGTTATCGTCCATGTCTAATGTGGTGATTCTAGATGTGTTGATAGAATATGATCTATGGTCCTTGAAGGGCAAAGTATGAGAATTATGCATGATTGTGAGATTTATATATTTGCTTTATGAACACTTTGAGAATGAAGTGATTATGATTACGATCTTGTCTGTGTTGTTGAAAGGCTATCCTCATCTACAAACCTATGTATGAATATGATATGATGTGAAAGGTTTTCCTCACAATATGATGATTCTAAGGTTTGAAAGGCTATTCTCACCTATTGAATCTAGGAGCTATCTTATGAATTATGTTGGATTGAGTGTCAACACATTCTTCCATGAGTATAGACTTAAGTCAAGACTTAATATGAATCCCGTGGGAATCAATACTTAGCACCGAGTGGATATTGATATGAGATGGAAGCCCTCACGATAGTAGAGGTCGGGTTTCTAGGAGCAAATCTCTTGGGATGGAAGCCCTCACGATAGTAGAGGCCGGGTTTCTAGTAGCAATCCCCTTGTCCCATAAACTATGTCCAGTCATAGGTATTTTGCTAGTGGATCCACCTATGTTAAGAGTATGTTCCTACCTTAGGCAAGTAGGACAACCCCTTTTCAATGTGGGATAGACACCAGACTCCATGATAAGCACACATGGTCTATGTCGGTTAAGGCTTATCCCCCACTATGATACTATGAACGAGAATATGATTTTATGATCTATGGCTACTCAAGGAGCTTTACTTAGTATGGGTGGGATTATGGGATCTTATTTATGCATTGCACAAGTAGTCTTTAAGGGTACTTATGGTATGTCTCTCCTATGATATGATGATCTATGTATGGCATATGGTTTATGACTTATGGTTTTCCAATATATTCATGATGATTTTCAAACTTGGTAAATGGCATACTTTCAAATAAAATGTCCCCTTTTAGCATGTTTTCATGATTTTATGCATGGCTATCATACTTAGTGCATTTTTGTACTAACCCATGCTTTTCCTACATTTTCTCCAAGTGTAGGGTCTGGTTCTCAAGGCGATCATCATTGTGGCTAAGCTTGGACTTTTATCATTCTCCTAGCTTGTGGTGAGTCCTCAAAGATTCGAGGATGGAAGTTTAACTTGTAGTTTTATTTCTAGTATTTTCTTTTGGACTATGTTGTATGGGTTGTGTCCCTTTCATTTCAACTATTGTAATAGATAGCTATGTTAAGACTTAGAGTCTAGACTTCTGCTTTCGCTTTGAATGGAACTTAGACTTGGACTTGAAAGTTGTTTTTACTCTTATTCTTCTATTGCTTATGTTATGATATGCTAAGTAGCTTCTATAGATTCATTCGGAGGTTCTATACGCCATGTTACATTTAGGGTTACCCCTGGGTCGTGACATAGTTTGAGAGGAAGACTTCTTCTTATTTTTTTGGAAATTTGAGAGAATGACTTGATTGGGTAATTTTGGGGTTAAAATCACTTATATAGGGCTTATAATAAGGTCAAAACGACATAGTATCATATAAATAAATTAGGAAAAGACCCAACTGACCCTGACTTACATCTAACGCGAGCCCCAAAATGGAGGGCTTCACGAGCCGTTTAGGGGTTCACGAGCCATCTAGGAAGTCGTGGTCCCTCGACTAGTGGCTAGGCAAGTCCTTCCCCCCACAACACGCCCACCTTCACGGGTTGTCTAGCCTTTCACGAGCCGTCTAGGTGCTCGTGGGAATAGGCTCGCCTAGAGGCGGGTTCTGCCTCCCTATCAAGACCATCACTACAAGTTGTTTGGCTCAACACAAGCCGACTAAGGGCTCGTGCAAGGGAATCCTCTCTTGGCCAAACACTGGAAAGCATCCACGAACTGTGGTGCCCTTCACGACACGTCTGGGGCTCCATGAAGGGTGCCATGGCTCAGTCATGGCTCGTGACCTTCCACTTGGCTCCCTTTCTAGACTTCTTATTTCTGAGGTCTTACACAAAACAATCTATTACATCAAAGGAGTGATTGAGATGTAACCCATACATCACATACAACATCTGAAAAGAAAACACATGAAAGCAATAAAAGATCCTCGGTCCTTGGAACATGAGGACTCATAAATCTTCAATATCTATATGAGATCACTAGAAACGAATATGGGAGGTAGCTGCTTCGGACCCTACGTTAGTGAAACAATGTAGGTAAAAGTATGTGTTAGTACATGGAATGTACCAAGTATGATTGCAATGCATAAGAGTTACGAAATCATGCTAAAAGTAACTGCACATGACATGCAATGATCAAGCTAAATCATACAATAACATATTAGAAAACATAAGTCGTAATCATGGTCAAAGCAAGTTAAACATCATTAAAGACATTTGAGATTCTTCTAGAAAGTAACCTTAATTCCTTATTGTGGTAGATTTACCTTTAACCGATATAGACCACTTGAGCTATAACATGGAATCCAATGTCTATCCCTCACCGAAAAGAGATGTCCTTACTTGCCAAGGTAAGAACCATAACCTTCTAGCTTAGGTGGATCCACTTGCTAATGTCTATCTAAGACAACCTATGGTGGCACATAGTTATGGGACATGGGTATTCACCACTTGCCCACTCATTGCTCAGCATAAATCCCATGTAATAGTCATTAATCTTAACTTGAGTTTTCATTATGGGACATGGGTAATCGTCGCTTGTCTTATCATCCATGGAAGGGCATATCAAGTAGCCAATCCAAGATAGAGTTCATTAGAATAGCTCCTAATTCTTGATTAAAAGTTTTAGTTGAGAAAATCTTTCAACCCTATGAATCCTTCATTTTAGAAAATCCTTTCACAATCATGTTATAAGTAGTATGTGAGAAATCCTTTTACAATAACAACACATCACTGCCTTACTCTCAAAGAAACCTTAAATCATTTTCATCACTTTCATAAAGAACATGCATGTCTTCATAAATTCATCTTTCATTATTCAAATACTTCATCATATGATCAAAATCTAGAAATCATAGATCATGTATGGGTTCAATTGAATTGCTTTAGAGAGAAGACATAAAGTGGCACCTGAAATTGTCCTTAATTTTCAGAAAGACACCTTAACTTTTTGGGGGTCCTATGACCCCACAAAACATTTCTAGATCACAATAAATAAAAACCTTCAACACAATCTGCATTCTCAATGCCTGAGCATGAGTCTCACCCCAATTAAAAATATAATTGCATATTTTTCCAACCCATTTAGTGATAATTAAATAAAATCTTGACCCATTCACATTTTAATCCTGACCCGCTCCATTAAACCCCAAACCGCTTTCAGATCTTTACTCTACTCTCTCTCTCTTTGATGATCAAAACCATAAAGCATTTTAATAGTTACAATAAAAAAAATTGCGTGATAATTTATTGAATTATGGAGTCAAAATGAAGAAGTGAAGACTCACATGTTAATTGCTTCTTGATTTTGTCACGACCCAAGCCTAGGGCCTAGACGTGACCGGCGAATGGGAAACCCGAAGGAACCCCAAACAATCCTCATAGCGTATCATTACACATCCTTGGTCGCGGAAGCAATTAAAATGACCATAAGCGATAAGCATAATCAAGGGGGAAATCGGGACTAAGGGAGCAAGAGAAACAAAAAAAAAGGAAAGATACATAAATACCATAGATGAGTCAAGCTCAAGTATAATACACAACTTGTCCAACACCACCTCTAAACATGAGTACTTAGCGGGGACCAAGACAAACTAACGGGCTCACCCTCATAGTCAATACATAACAAAAAAGGAAAAGTCTTATACATAGCAAAAGATCATAAGCAACGTCCCCGGAATG
>JAJOOB010011916.1:0-19144 GCA_029582485.1 Solanum tarapatanum | reverse complement strand
TGGTGTTTAGGCCAGTTGGCTGCACCTCTTATCCTCTACTTCCCACCAACTCAAGTATGGCATAACTGTGTCCACCAAATGTTAGGTAGATGGGAAGAAGTGGAACAGTACGTAATATATGTGTCACACACACCGACAAACATACATCAGGACACCAGCATCCTCTCTCTCTCTCTCTATATATATATATATGTAATACTGATAGACATACACAAGGACACATCATTATGATGTCTGAAGTTCTGTGAAAGTGTTTTGTCACTTTCTCTTCAATTTCTTCACCTGATTGTCAAAATCCTCCTCCTTGAATGCAGTCTATTGTTAGCTCTGGCTCGGGGGCATCTATTGGTGATATTCTGGATGATTTTCTGCGTCAAAGGTTTGGTGAAGATTCTTATGAAAGAGTTGAGACAGGTGTTGTTATGTCCAAGAAACAAGCTTCACTTCACAGGTTTAACAACAAGGAAAGTGGGCGCTTTGTTCTTTTACTAGAGAACCGTGTTTGCAATCCGAGCATTAAACTACCGTCAGTTGATAGTGTTATTATATATGACAGTGAGACAAATCCTGCAAATGATTTGAGACAACTCCAGAAGTTATCCATAGATTCACAGTCTAAATATATCAGTGTTTTCCGACTGTATTCATGTTTCACTGTAGAAGAAAGAGCCCTTGTCCTTGCTAAACAGGACCTGAATCATGATAGTAACTTGCATAGCATAAGTCGGAGCCCCAATAACACCCTTATGTGGGGAGCCTCAAATTTGTTCAGTAGATTGGATGAGTACCACTCTGGAGGCATTCCAACCTCAATTTCAAATAACTCATCAGGGCAGTTGCTTTTAAATGACGTTATTAGTGAGTTTTCTGCAATAGTTTCTAAAAGCTCTGACAACAAGGACATATGTCATTCCATTATTTCAAAAGTTCAAATGAGCATGGGAACTTACAGCGCTAATATCCCGCTGCTTGGTGAGAAAAAAATGGAGTTGAAAATCGGAGTAGAACCTCAAGTTTTTTGGAGAGGGCTGTTGGAAGGAAGAAATCCGGAGTGGAGAAATTTAAGCAGAGCAACCCCAAGGAACAGAAAGAGAGTTCAATACTTTGATGAATCACCAGATCCACCTAATGGTGATGATGAAGCAGGAAAGAAGCGCAGGAAGGTTGTAAATCATAGTGTGGATTCAATCCCCAGTCACCCCTCACCTGGAAGAGGTGAAGTTGCAGCCTCCAAAGGAGGTATCCCTTCAATAAGCTATTTTCAATACATTTCCTGTTAGAGTTTGTTGTCTCATTTGTATAAATATGTTGAGAAATATCAGCTGCTAATTCTTAGTTGGATCCAGGTGCTCATGAAAATGATGATATTGGTGGGGAGCATGTTTCTAGGTCTCCATCTCATCTGTTGCACGAGGCAAAACCTGTCAGGCCAGAAGAAGGGAGAATACTGTACAATGAGCAGAAAAGCCTTCATGTCCATCTGAAAGCTGAGTTTGCAAAACTGTTTGAAGTGCTAAAACTTTCGGTATCCATTTCCTGCCTGCCCTTTCTCAAAAGTTAGTTTTTTAAAGTTGTAGTTGTCTTTAGAGAGTATACAGGTGCTCTGATGAACAGTGAGGGTAAATTGGCAATCTTCGCTTGCCCAGATTAATCATAATGCGTGGGTTTTGGGAGGGCTTCTGAATCTATGAATCTGTTACATTTAAAAGATAAAGTTCTTCATGTTAGGAAAATATACCTTTCATATTCATGGTGAAAGAGGTGTATGCATTTGTTGATAGCTTCTAGTGAATAAGTATGATATTAACCTGTCGAAGGTTTAATCTTTTTATGTATGAGTTCCTGGCCTTGTGATTGCCCCTGAATTGGCATCTTTTCCTTTATTTAAACTCTCTTCAAGTGGATATATTATTCTGCAGTTTTTGGCACAACAGTAAGCACCACAACATCCTTCCTGCAGTACTTGTACATCCAAACCTGTCCAAGCTTGGGAAACCTAGTATGGTTAATAAGACCTCCATCCCTCTGCCTTGGCGAGGGTGAACTGCGCTAGTCAATTCGCCAAAAAGCAGAGAGTCAATTCACATTGACAAATGGTATAGAACATGTTTTTCTGGGATAGGGTGAATAAATTTCATTAAAATGGCAAGGAACCCAAGGTATACCCCCAAAAATAGAAAACCTACAATAAGAGATGGTTTTCTATGAAAGACACCCAATTTTTTATTTTTTTTGATGACCGATACCCAATCTTCTATACAACAAGGAACCTCGTGGGTGCACCAAAAAGAAATAAGGGGTAAGAGACTACTTCTCAACTTTACAAAAGTCATCTCCACCTCAAAAGCTGTCCTATTTCTTTCTCTCCAAACAACCCACATCAGTGCAAGTGGGGCAACACTACAAGTCCTTCATCTTCTCCTTCTTCCGTATTTCAAGCTAAATATCAATCCTTTCACAATGCCTGGCATCACACAATAAATTCCAAACCATAGGATTTCCCACCATAACCTCGAAAGCAACCCGGCAATGAATCAGGATGTGGTCTACATTTCCTTACAGAGAAAACACCAACAAAATTTGCTTGCCAAATAAGAAACACACGTTCCTTGGTACCTCAGGGCACCGAATTAGGTGGAAAAGTAACCCCTTCCTAATTAGTAGCTTTTCATAAAAAGTCTTGACAGAGAAGATACCATTGTTGCCCTCCCCAACCTCCATATGTCATGGCTACCTTGTGGGACACTTTGTTTGTGAAGTAAATCATTCAAACTTTGCAACTTTTGTCACCTCCTGCTCTTGAAAATTCCCCCTTAAAGCTCAGGTCCCAAGAAACTTCTTCATCTTGTAGCTTTCAAACTCTTTGGACTGTGATTCCTTTTGGCAAGAAATTCTGAGTATATCTGGGAACGATACCTTTGCATATTGTCCCCACACCACCTATGCTCCCAGAAACATACCTTCCACCCATCCCTCTACCTTAAAAGACACATTGTCACTAAACTCCTCCAATCCCCTTAAAATATTCCTCCATAATCCACATCTATAGGGCATACTATGTTGTTCGGACTCTTCAAAAAGGTCCACGGGTGCGTGTGGGATTCTCCAAAAGTAGTGTATTTTTGAAGAATCCGACACGGGTGACGCTTTTAGTTCTCCAACCCCCTTCCAAGACCACATATTTTTCTGCTATGATCTCTCACCAAAAAAACATCTTCCTCATCCCAACTCACCGTAATCATTTCCCTAATAATGCTTTATTGAAAACCTTCAAACTTGTAACTCCCAGTGTTCAGGAAAGCGAGCGCTTCATCACTTAAAGCGATGAAGCGAAGAGATGCGAGCCTTCTACGCTTCACAGACTAGAATGTGTATGTGAGCGCTTCATCGCTTAAAGCGTGAAGCGGGGCCTTATCGCTTTTTTCCGCTTCCCTGAACACTGGTAACTCCTAATCCACCCCAATGCTTAGGTGTCATAACTGTTTCCCAGCGCACACCAAATGGTATAGAACATGCATAGCATGAGAAATGGCGTCATTCATTTGATTGTTCCATTTAGCATATATGTGTATGTTCTGGCTGTTTAATAGCTTTCATACCTTTGTTTTAGTAGCTTTAAGTTAAATAACACAGAATCAGGAATACATGAGCAGTATGCATATTGCATTTTCATCTTTGGAATTCTACACATAACGGGATAGTGTGCTGGTATAGCTCTTTCTTCTAACACTTGCAGCATCAATTTTTTTAAGCCATCCTTCAAAATAAGCCGGGAAACTAGTTCAGCTTCCCATTAACGGGGTAAAATTGTTTCTACAAAAATAATCAAGGGCACTAAGTTTGCTATTTGAACTTCTTGTATTGCTGCCTTTGTGATAAAGGATTACAACTTTTATGTTTGGGTTATTCCTCAAATTTGTGAATTGTGTAGATTTCCAGTAGTTTAGCAATATTAAGGTTTTATTTTCCCGTTCTTCTATTATCTGAAGATTTTGCTGCTACGTTTTTTTTTTGGGAAATGGCAACTTTTTCATGTATATATCTGTGAAATTAGGTATTGGGCCTAACTCACACCCCAAAAGCTAGCTCAAAGGGAGGAGGATTGCCCAAGCCTTATAAGGAGTCCACCCATTTCATTGACCACCAATGTGGGACTTTTGTCATTCTTTAACAATATCCATAGATATACTACATCAAAGTGTAGTCCCCTTCCAAAAGTGTTACAATCTAGGAAACCTATTTGCACTTTTTGTTACAAATAGTCTAAAACATTGAAAATATCTCGTCTGTCCTAACACTTTTTGTTCACACCAAAGTAATACAAAGCTAGGCAATTCATCTTAAAATTCTATAAATTGCTCTGCTTGCCCTCAAAACATCTTTGATTTCTTTCTTTCCACACTGTCCACCATATGGGACAATCTTCCATCTCTCCGCCTTTTCCTTAGCATTACGAACTCTAGTCCAACACTTCAACACTCCTATATTTCTTGGTTTCACCCAAGTGATTTTCCTCAAAACACATGAATAATCTCCATAGCTGGTCTACACATTTACAATGTAAAAAGAGATGATTTCTTTGTTTGTTCTTCACACAGATAACATCTGGAGCACAATTTGTACTTCCTCCTCTTCATGTTTTCCCGTGTCGGTACTGCTTCTCTACTTCTCAGGTCAGCAAACAAGTGAAGTAGTTGACCTTATATAGAATTTTAGTCCCCATATCATCTTTCAAGGCCACTGATCCATCCTATTGTTTGAAGTGGTGAGATTACTGTATGCTGAATTTACAGAGAAGACTCCTTTGTTGCATAACCTTCACATTGCAGTATCTTCTTCCCCAGGTAGATTGTTGAAAGGGGAGAGTGTTGTAGAGGGAACCAATCCTTTGCACCTCGTCATTTAGATTTCTCCTGAGGTGAAGGTTCCATCCCTGGCATGTCCTCATTTTTGAAACAGAGGCATGTTGCTGAAAGCTTAGTAGGTGTAGATCAGGTAATAATTGCTTCAAAGGTCTCTGATCTATCCACTTGTCCTCCTAGAATGACGCTTGCAGTCCATTCCCCACCTTGAAATTTACTCTAGGCAGTAGTAATAGCCATAAGTTATACTGCATCCATAAGGGGTGGCACCATTTTGCTAATCCATTTATCCTCTATCTCATACTTTGCACTGATGACCTCCTTTCACAACATGTTTTCTCATGTGACAAATTTCCATAGTCACGTCGTCATTAGGCTTCTGTTTTGCATCTTTATAGTTTTGATCCCGACTTCCCCTTTCTTCTTGCTTTTTATAGCCTCTTCCCATTTGACCAAATGAAATTTTCTCGTCTTCATTTCCTTGCCAAAAAAAGTTTCTTCTTAGCATGTCGATTCTCTTGATCACATTGTCAGGGGCTGGGAAGACTGACATCATGTATGCAGGCATTACATCCAGAACACTGTTGACCATGGTCAATATACCCCCAAGGAAAGGTACTGACTCCTCCAATTTGTTAACTTTTTCTCACACTTTTCTATTACCCCATTTCGTATCCCCTTTAACTTGCTTTTGGCTCTCAAAGGCATTCCTAAGTAAATAGTAGGTAATTCCCCTACTCTTCCACATGGAATAGCTACCAAATTGTCCATCGCTATCACTTCATTGATAGGGTATATGTAGCTCTTACCCCAATTGATTTAAAACCAGAGACTACTTCAAAAATAAGAAAATCACCCTAAGTATCAGCATCTGGTCAGTAGCTGCTCCACAAAAGACTTCGAGTATCATCTGCATACTGCAAATGAGTTATCTCCAGGTTGTTTATGGTTCTGTTGTCCACCTGAAACCCCCTGGCCCAATCTTTTTCTTTGGTTGTCTGTATCAAGTTACTTAGACCTTTTTTCCATAGCTAGGATGAAAAGGGAAGGTGATACGGGATCTCCTTGTTCAGTCCCCTTTGAGAGGAGAAAAATTCAGAGGTTCCTATTTATTAGGACTGAGAACTTCACTTTGCTAATGGATTATTTCACCCATCTTATCCACTTGGCGCCAAAGCCCATCCATTGCATTATATCATTATCAAAAAATCCAAGTTCAAGTGATCATAAGCATTTTGGATATCAAGCTAGCATAGAATCCATGTTGTTTGTTTATTTGTCTAGACTCCACACACTCATATACTGCATCCATAATTTGCCTTCCTTTTATGATGGCCATTTGTTGTTTGTCTCTTCTTCAGTCTTTGTGCCAAAAGCTTTGCAATATGTCACGACCCAAAAACTCAAGTCATGATGACACCTACTAAATCCCACCCGTAGGTAAGCCACCTCTTGGCTCGGAACTAATGATAATGGGCCTAGGATGTGGAAGAAATAGACAAAAGCATAATAAACTAGATTTGAGATAGAAAGAATGGAAATGAGACCATACATATATATACAATCCTTGAACGAGGACAAAATACAAAGATCCACCCAAAACTTGATGGATGCTAGTGCAAAGCTACTACAAAAGACCAAGTACAGACTAAACATATACAAGAAATATACAGACTCTCGTGAAATACAAAAGACTAGCCCAAAATGTACAAAAGGAGACGAGTCAACGACGAACTCCAATAAGCTCACCCTCAGTCTCCGGAATACCAACCTAAGCAACACGAGAACAACAGGGTCAACTAGAGCTCAAATTTGCATCAGGGAAAAAGATGCGGAGTGTAGTATGAGTACTAGAACAACGGATACTCAGTAGACATCATAAGTCGACCGAGTTCACGATTGCAATAGCATAATAATAGGCGAGTAACTAATAGGGTAATAAGGCACAAGTAAAGGCATAGCTAGACATGACACAGTAAAGATACAACGAAAGCAATAAAGTAATCTAAAACCTAACTGGACCCCATAATCCCAGAAGGCACATACAAGGCAATAATAAACAATCATACAATCAATAACCCAATCGAATCCCCATAAGCCCGACAAGCACACATCAGAGCTACACTACAAGGCATCACTCAGAAATAACCATGAAGCTTTCTCGGAATCTGACATCGGGGCAATACCATGTAACCTAGCATCTATCAGAATCTTGCATCGGAGTAGCTAGTCCCTTCAACAATCTTACATCGGAAAGCCTTGATAGAACCTAGCATATCTTGGAACATTACATCGAAACTGCTTGTCCTTTTCCAGAACCTTACATCGGAAAGCCTTAGAAACAAAGTCAATTTCGGAATCTTACATCAGAACGACTACACAAAACCTATCAGCTCTCGAAATCTTACATCGGATCAGCTTCCAGAATCTTGGAATATTCCGACATCTGACACTGGTTCCAGTGTCATCAAAGGCGAAAAGCGCAAAAAAGCTTTAAGGTCCGTAGGGGCTTTAAGCGCAAATCAAGCGTGGGTTTTAATGAAAAAAGACGCAAAGGGAGAAAAGAAAACAAATATATATGTTTAGTCCAAGACTAATAATTATAAACATGAATGACAAATATATGACCAAAAAAATTTGAATTTTTTTGATGATAAAGTGAAATATCAATTATTTAGTGTCACTTCTTCATAAGAGGCTCATTAGCAAGGAAGCGTTTGCCTTAGAACCTTGATGACGACACTAAAGCGCACATAAAGCGAGGCGAAGCGCTCAACACATTTTGAGCCTCACTTTAGGGCTTAAGCGCGCATTTGATAACACTGACTGGAATATCATTACCGCTATTTAGCTCCGTCCTAGAATCTCACTTCGAGGTCAACAGTCAGATATATCACTAAAAGGAGTAGGGTTTGGAACGAGTCTAGGTAGTCATCACCATTGGAATTGCTTAGTTCTCCCATCCCTTGATCCCCAGTTCCTCAAATCTGTTGTGAGTTTGTCTTGCATGTATCTCGATATTAACTATGTCAAAAACTTGGGCTACAACATTTTTCTGCTATGTTTTTTAGGCCCAAGGTTTCATTCCTCATAAGTTTGCCTGCTACAACAAATAAAGGTCCTTTCCCTTTCCTGTTCGCCTCACGTACCTCCAATTAAAAAATTTGCTAGCTGTTTAAGTTCCCACGTGGTGGACTGTCTGATCCACAGAGTTTATCACTAAGGGATCGTTTGGTAGGGTGTATACAAATAATGCTAAATAGAGTGTATTTTTTTGATAATGGTAACTTTACTTCTATATATCCATAGGTATACTACAACTAAAGTGTAGTTCCCCTTCAAAAGTATTACAACTTATAACTTGTAATTCAATTTTGTGCCTTACAAAAAGTTTAAAACATCACGAATATCTTTTGTTGGAGCTAATAGTTTTTGCTCACAGCAAAAATAAAAAAAGGCCTAAACAATTCATTTTTAGATTCTGAATGTTGTTCTGAGTCCCCTCAAAGCACCTTTTGTTCCTCTCAATCCAAATTGACCACCAAATGCATGCCGGGACGATCTTCCATTTTTCTTCCTTCTTGCTCACATTACCATCCATATTCTAGCATCTTAGAACATCTGCAATGCATCCAGGTTTCACCCAACTAATCCCTTTCAAACTGATGAACATCCTCCAAAGCTGGTCTGTCCATTTGCAGTGCAAAAAAAGATGGTTGATTGTCTCAGCTTGTTCCCCACATAAAAAGCACCTAGCGGTTAGTCGGTGACCCCTTTTGTTCAGATCATCATGAGTTAACATTGCTTCTTTGGCCAAAAGCCAGATGAAACAGTTAACTTTGTAGGGAATTGCTGGTTTTCCATATCATCTTACACTTTCCTTCACCACTCTTACATTTAGCTCCCTGTATTTGACAGAAAAAATTCCCTTACTGTTTCAGTTCCATTCTAGTCTATCCACTTCTTCGGTCAGATTGTTGAATCTTGCTACTGAGTTATAGAAGTCTGTTATTCTCCTAAACTCCAAACCATATAGATGTCTCCTTAGATATAGATTCCATCCTTGTCCAGTCCATATCATGGCAACTGTGGCTTGTTGTTGCTGGCTTAGAGTGTATAGCTTCGGATGTTGTTGTTTCATTGTTAAATGCCCTGCCCACTTGTCATCCCAAAAAGAGGTTTTCTACCCATTTCCTATCCTCACCTTAGTTCTAATCTGCATCATTGGCCAAAGATTCCTAATAGCTCTCGAGACTGAACATCCATAGGGTGTTGTGACATTCTTAGTTATCCAATTATCTTCCATACCATACTTTGCAAGAATGGCTTCTTTCCACAACATTCCTTCTTCAGTAGCAAATTTCCACTACCATTTCATCATCAGAATTTGATTCTGCTTTTTCATATTCCTGATACTTAGACCTCCTGCTTTCTTGTTCACTAACAGCTCCTCCCACTTGACTAGGTGATACTTCTTATCTTCATTCCCCTGCCATAAAAAGTTCCTTCTATGGACATCTATTTTCTTGCTAACACTAGCAGGCATTGGGAAAATGGACATCAAGTAGGAAGATAATGTGTCTAATACACTGTTTACTAGGGTTAGTCTGCCTCCCCTGGAGAGGTATTGACTCTTCCAATTTGTAAGCCTTTGTACATTTTTCCACCACCCCAGTCCAAATTGTTGCGGACTTACATTTAGCACCCAAAGGCATTCCAAGATATGTAGTTGGAAGCTCCCCTACTCTTCCTCCTAATTTGCTTGCTAGAGCATCTATCTCACTGACTGTGTTGATAGGGATATAAAACTCTTCCCCTAGTTTATATGTAACCCAAAGACTGCTTCAAAAATTATGAAGATGACCCTCAGTATCATAACTTGTTCCACTTTTGTTTCACAAAATACTAAGGTGTCATCTGCATACTGTAAGTGTGTTACTTCTATACTATTTGTCTCGCTCAACTTGAAACCTCTAATTCACCTTTTCCCTCGTGCTTTATTCAGTAGATTGCTCATGCCCATCATTGCCACTATGAACAAAAATGGAGACAAGGGATCACCCTGTCTCAAACCTCTCTGGGATGAAAAGAATCCATTTGGTTCCCTGTTTATTAGCACTGGGAATTTGACTGTGCTAGTGCAATGCTCTATCCACTTGATCCCTTTTGTAATGCTTGCATTAACGATGCTCGTATTAATTATGCTTGCATTAATTATACATAGATTATTACTTATGCATTGTTTAGATTGGTGTATTATTAATAGCATGCATTGCATAAAAATATGTATTTCCAATGATATCCTCCACAATTATGATGGAAAAGATGTAAAAAGGATTTTGAGGGGTTATTGGGTCTTTAACCATGATAATATATGCATTAAATCCCCTTGCATTACTACTACCTAGAAATCCATCGTATTAGTAAATAGTAATACACACCTTAATACACAATAGCTATACATAGCATAAAAAAGTGTACCAAACAAGGTATTACTATGCATGCATTATTTTTGTTAATACACTCTACCAAACGACACCTAAAGGGGAAAAGAAACCCCTATTGTCCATCGTTCCATTGCATTGTTCCTCTCTCCTCCTTTTTGAAAGTCACCAGCGCTTCACTTCAGATCGGTACTTTGTACACAAAGCCATCGTTGGTGACTTCAATCTATTCTATCATCTTGTCTCCCTTCACCTTGATGTGTGCCCAGTGTAGGTGAGTTTTGAGGGTTGTTTCTTCCTCTGTTTCAATGAAGCCCCCACACTGATCGCTGATTTTCTTGAAATCTTATGGGACCATAGGGGTAAGCCTAACACTCTTATCCACACCCAATCTCTCACTATATCTTTTGGCCAGCAATCTGTGGTTGGTCTCCACCAATCTAGGTTTAGATTCATCTTCTTCCAAACCCATGTTCCGGGCATGACATGCTCCGCTGCCACTTTTGTGGGAAACTTGATAGAAAGTGCCCGTCATTCATTATGAAGACGCTGTCTCCTATGGCTGACTTCCAAGTGTTGCAAGCCGACCTTACATCATTGAGAATTGGGATCTCTCGAAGTGGGTCTGGAACTTGCCGACAGCGCATCTATTGAGAAGGTCTCTCTGATGTCGGTGTTTCATTCGTCACTCTTATGCTAGCACCTTCCACCTGTAAATGCACCTTCTTTGTGGATTCTGTCGTCCATCTACTGTTACGTATTGCCTCTCTGAAGGATGTTCCCAGTGGCTTCCCTTGTTTAATAGTACTTTCTGCTCTGTTGTAGGCTCATAGGTGATTTTTGCTATTTTATGAGCAATGTTTCCCCATCCCCCTTTGTATGAAGATTCCGGTGTAATAGTGACTGCTTTGTTTTGTCCTTCAATAACAATGAAACTGACGTATCTGCCATTTTCATTGTATTTAAGGGTACAAAAGAATTTTGAATAGAGGTCCTTTACATTTCATCTTTTAACAGACTTCCCTTGGACGTTTGATGCCTCAATAAATACTGATATCAGCCATCTCAGCAGTTTAATGCTAATCTTCACTCTCCTCATTAAATTCCTGCTGCGTTCGGTCCACTCTATCATGTATCAGCTCCTTCTTTACATCTGATGATTTCATAAGACTTGAAACTCGTGTTGTAGTGTTATCTCCCATTGATACGGTTCCGGCCATGGTTGCCAGAAAGAGATCCCTCGGACGTGAAATAATTTGACTTTAGGTTGAAAGTTGGCTGACCTCGAAATTCGTGTGGGAGAGCATTCTCTCTTTCATCTCTACCTTTTCTAGACATTTCTTATGGTTTGCTGCTAGTTTTACAAAGTGCCTTTGATTTCTCATTGTTCTATTGGAGGCATTCAACCTGGTTCTTTTCTCTGTGTATGCTATTGATTTCTAATTGCTTTTTCTTTTTTAACAGTGTGCCATCTTGTTTGCTTTAATCCTCCATCTCATCCTGTAATTCAATTGTTACAACAGTGGTTTATACTTTATTGGGCATTGTTTTAACATCTACAAATTTTAATAATAATAACCATGTTCTGATCCCTACCAAATTTCTTACTGCTAATTGTTTGTGTGAACCAGGCTTCAACCCTGAACTGCTTGGTATTACCCTCTATGTAAATTTTAAAAAATGATTTTTCTGGAATGATTGACATACTTGTGGCATTTCCTATTTGCGAGAACTCTCTACTATAATATACCTAAATAATATGTTAGCCAAGTTATTATGTCCCACTCTTGGCTTGCTGGCCATGTGACCAACATTTAAATGCAGGATGCTGTCAAACATACAGTGGGAAAGTTTCTGGAATATGTAATGGAGAATCATCGTGTTAGTAGGGAACCTGCAACAATTCTACAGGCTTTCCAGTTATCTCTGGTCAGTATCTTTTTGTCTCCACTGCTCAGCCTTTCTGCTTGCATCTTTCTAAAAAAAATTATTTGTCAGTGGAATCGATCCTTCTCTTCATTGACTATCTTAATAGTTCAGGTAAACAATTATCAAGTCATAATAATTAGGAAACCAAAAAATGAGGATATTATTTTTTAAATTTCATGTAGCTCAATATTCTTATATTTAAGCCCCTTTTATTAATATAAAGTTGATAAGAAGCTAAGTTGCTCGGACTCGGGTGCGGGTGTCCGATATGGGTGTGGATCTAGAGGTCGGATCCTCTATGAACTAAATTTTAAGATTCGGTGATATGGATCCATGTATGGATACGGGTGCGGGGATTTGGCTAAACACAGAGTTATAAAACCTAAATTTTGAGATATTATGTAGAGAACTCGAGGAGAAAATCATGATCAAGAGGAGAATCTTGGAAGAGATAAAAGGAAAGGGATTGGCAACAAAATATTATATATTCAAGGTATTCCATTTTCATCAATTTCAATTTATATATAAAACGAAGGTTTTGATTACAGAAATCATTAAATCTGTCCAAAATTTCTCCCTCGAATTTGGTTAAAGTATCCAAAACCGGTTGACCAAATCGGGTACGGATCCCACACCCACACCCATGTCGTGTCGACATGGGTGCGGCACCGAAAGTGAAGAATCTCAAGGCACAAACACTAGGTGGTTTCTTACCACCAATCCAAGCTTTGGTGACCCGATACCTGTGTGGGTGGGAGGTAACAAGCTACCCATGGAATTAGTCTAGGTGGCACAAGCTGACCAGGTCACCATGATTATGAAAACAGTAAATAATAATACACTGTTTGATTGGTGTTTTTGTTTCCTACATAACTAATATGCGTATGTTATGTAGGACTATTGTATTGAGAAAATTCTCTAATATGCCATCGAACTTTGAGAAAAGGCTCATTTATGCCTTCCTTTAAAAGTTTGGCTGATCTATGCCATTTCCATCTAAGAAAAGGCTCATCCATGCCATTATGTGTTAATTGAAAAATGTATCGATTTTGCTTTACTTTTTTTGACATGTGGTTCATTATGATTCGGCCACATCATTAATTAATCTTTTTTTTAAAAGGAAAAAGGCTCAAATATGCTATCAAACTTTGAGAAAAGGCTCATCTATGCCATTCGTTAAAAGTTTGGCTCATCTATGCTATTTCAGTGAGCAAATAATGGCATTAACGAGCCTTTTCTCAAACGAAAATGACATAGATGAGCCAAGCTTTTTATGGATGCCCTAAATGAGTCTCAAAGTTCGATGGCATATTTGAGCCTTTTCCCTTTATTATTTTATGTGGAAAAAAGTTGGAATAGGAATACAAGGATTAGTATTACACAGATTAAAACACTCCTAATATGTCCAAAATAACCAACATGTATTAAAATATTTCATCATTTTCTATAAGTAAGCAATACACATCTTAATACCTGCATAACAAAAAGCAATACACATCTTAATCCACAATCCCTGCATTATTAATCTCCGCACCTTGTCTCTACACCAAACTACCCTTAGTGTGCTTCTTGCTTCAAGAAAAATCATCTTTCCTGTCGCTGTGATTCTTCTTATTTGACATTTACTGTGAATTCTCAGTGTTGGGTTGCAGCTTCAATCTTAAAGCAAAAAATTGACAAAGAGGAGACATTCTTGCTAGCCAAGCAGTACTTACAATTTGGATGCACCGAAGAAGAGACAAACAATGTCTGTCTGAAGATCCGTTCCTTGAAAAAGTTGTTCCTGCAACGGTTGGATCAAAATGATAATGCTTCAAGTTCTTCTAAGTGTTCTTTATTAGCTGCCAGAACCGTTGCAGAAAAGCCATCAACAGGAAGCATGTCACAAGTTGTGGAATCTCCCCAGCTGAATG
The DNA here is from genome assembly GCA_029582485.1 of Solanum tarapatanum. NCBI lineage: Eukaryota > Viridiplantae > Streptophyta > Magnoliopsida > Solanales > Solanaceae > Solanum > Solanum tarapatanum. Next base: position 4,996 of record JAJOOB010011916.1, on the reverse strand, counting down.
TGCAAAAGGAAATGGAAGAAAGATTGCAAGGTAAAAAATTATACAGGGAATGCATTATGACGCCTAAAAAAGAACTTGTGGATATTGAACGGGAAACTTTCATTAAGGAAGTCCAGTGTAGATGTGAGAGGCGAATGTCAAACCTGGTACAAAAGCAAAAGGAGGAAATTGAAGAATTCCAGAAAATATGGGAAAAGAAGAAGGAAGAGCTTGTGCAGGATTACAGATTGCAGTTTGCTGTTCTTCGGTCTGTACATGGTAAGACTGCTGTAATGAAGGATAAACTAAAAAATTCAGAAACTGAATTTTCAAGAAAAATGCAAGAGCTCAAATACAGCAAGGATCAGAAACTTAAAGAGCTTGAGGTAGAACACTCTGCTATGAAGAACAAGGAAATGCAAAAGGCTTCTTTGTGGTTGGCCGAAGCAAATTCCTTTAGGGGTGTTGGATCTCATCCGATAGATGGCATAGGGTGCTCTCAGGAAAATGTAAATGTCTCACTCAATTCTCCCAAGACTGTTCACCCTGTAACTGGACATCTTGTTAAGGAACTGAATGCAGGTAATATTTTGGATAACACGCGGTCTGATGTACCTGCATCTACTTCTGATGAGTCGGATATTCTTCCTATTGAATCTACAAGTGTTTTAACAACTCCAGCAACAGAGGACCAAGCTGGGGTCAAGTCTGTCGATGGAGGATTGGTTACTATATCCAAGCGGTCTAATGAAGTGGGTGATCCAGATGTACCTTCATCTACTTATGACGAGTTGAATATTCTTCCTATAGAAGCGACAAATGTTTTAACAATGCCAGCAATGGAGGAGCAAGTTGAGATTGTGTCCATGGCTGAAGTGTTGGTTGCTAAATCCAATCAGCTAGAGCCTAATGAAGGAGGTGATTTATGTTGTAGTTCAGAGGGAATTGGAGCACTGGGTGCTAGATCCAAGAAGCCCAATGAAGTAGGTTATCCAGATCTACCAGCATCTACTTCCAATGAGTCAAATATTCTTCCTGTTGAAACATCAAATGTTTTAACAATGCCAGCAATGGAAAAGCAACTTGAGATCGCGTCCACAGCTGGTGTGTTGGTTACCAAATCCAACCAGCCTAAAGAAGTCGGTGATTTTGGTGGTAGTTCAGAGGAAATTGGAGCATTAAGTGCTAGTTCCAAGCAGGCTATTGAAGTAGGTGATCCAGATGTACCTGCATCTACTTCCAATATGTCAAATATTCTTCCCATTGAAGGTTCAAATGTTTTAACTACGCCAGCAGCTGAGGAGCAAGTTGAAATCACCTCTAGCACTGGAGCATTGGCTGCTAGATCCAAGCAGCCTAATGAAGTGGGTGATTCAGGTGGCAGTTCAGCGGAAATTGTTTCTGTGTTTCCTCTGCCTCATGAAGAACATACTGAGGTTCTATTAGAGGATCCACCTAGAGAACATTTGTCGGAGGTATCTGGACTGGGTTTTGATGTTGTTCTGAGGAATGATAATTCAGAAGTAAATGTTACTGAAGAATTGAATACGGAACATGATAGTCTGCAAAATAATTCTCATTTGCAAAATGATGAAGATAACCCGAGAGATGCAGTTAGATCCACTGATACAAACTCAATTTCTCCTCTGAAATTGGTAGTTGACTTGCCTTTGGTAGAAGCAGTTCTTTGTTCTGATGATGGTTCTTTGCCTCAAAATCAAGTAAGTGGCCTTTGTTCGAAATTTATATGGTGTTTGTATTGTGTTATTGTGTAGAACATCTGGGTTCAGAATCTGGGCACAGGTATATATGATCTTCCTAGGAAAAGTAAAAAATGTCTCAAATTTCAAAGACATGCTCTGTTTAGATAATTTTGAGCTAGTAATTGGCAAGTTATCTCTTAGTTTTGTTCCAAGCTGTAGAACAGGTAATTTGTACCAATTTGTCGGTGACTTGCAGTTCTACCCTCCAAAAAACACATGAATTTTTTCCTGATATATTTTGGAAAAATATTGGGTGTTCCGTATTGATGATTTTGCACTTAAAACTGGATCAGCTAAATCAGGTTGAATGTTTCCAGTCTTCAGGAGATAATCTCTCTCATGAGATTCCACTCCCAGAAAATCAGAGGGGAACTCAAGTTGAAGTTGATGCCGGGCAGTATGGAACCAACAGTTCTGATGCTGTGTTAATTAGTAGTTCTGAGCAACAGCTGCCAGCTTCTGATGGTTTTTCGCTTGCTGCTCACGATCCACCGAGCGACATTATGCATGATACCCATAATGATGGAAGGAGCTTTATGCCAAACCTTGGATCTTCTCATCATTTGGATGGGGAGACGATGGAACCTTTACAGGCAGGTGGTAATTCGGACGAGGATCCATCTGTCGATGTTGAGAATTTCTCAGAAGTCAGTAGAGCGGATCCTCAACCGATTTCAGAACAGGGTGCATCTTCCCATAATATTGGAACTCCAGTTCAACTGCCAGGTTCCACTGAGCTTCTTAGTCAAGCAGTCCTGCAACATAACAGTAATGCTGCCGTTGTTCAAGGACCCAGGAATATACCAGTTCATCCTGACCATCAGATGGCCACTTGGAATTCAACTCTTCCTTTCAATGCTGATCCTCTGCACAAAGATTGGGAAAGGATACATAAAGAAAGAGAACAAGGCACCAAGATTCTTGAGGACATGGTTAATTCCAATTTTGTTCTTCTTGATTCTTTGCTCCTAGTCCTTTATTTCTTAAAGTTCTTCTCTTTTTTAACAGAAATTGCGTCTGAGATCTGATTGCGAGAAGGAGATAGAGGAAATGATTGCCCAAATCCGTAAGAAATATGATCATAAACTTCAAGAGGCTGAGGCAGCATTTCTTTGGAAGAAGAAAGAACTTGATGCTAATCAGAACAAAGTTCTCATGAATAAGCTCTTGGCAGATGCTTTTAGATGCAAGTGCATGAATCTTAAACCTTCGGGGTTCTCAGGCATGCGTCAAGGTATGCAATTAATGTTGGTTATGCATTTCCAAAGAGTAGTCAAGTTTTCTTGTCATAATTTTTGAACGGACAGTTGCGTCCAGATTTTACTTGGAGTACATTTTTAATTTCCTTATAGGGGTCTCCCATTACATATATCATCAGGGTGATAGAAAGATGGTGCTAATTTTTGCAACTTTGCTAGGTTATACAAGTCAGGCTAGTAATTTCTCAAGTAAAAATATCTTTTCTTGTGTACTGAAGTATTATTGTTCTTTGTAGTTGTGCCTTCTAGTTATTTGCAGCATCTCCATCAGGTATCCCAGCAGCCTAATTTGAGGTCTTCTCCTGTGACTGGTTCATCTTCTAGCCAACAAAGTTCTGTCCCAGTTTCTTTGAGAGCTTCCTCTATCACCAGTTTGTCTTCAGCTGGCCAAGCACAGGTTAGACAGGAGACTTCTGTCCCCTCTAATCGTTCAGTACATTCTGGTGGGATTTCTCAGCCTACAGTAAGATGTGCACCAGTTACTGGGTTATCTTCAACTGGCCAACCTGCACCTACTCAGCAGACAGTTGCTGTTAGCCGTTCAACAGCACATTCTGCAGGAACTCCTGGCAGGCCACCTCTCATCTGTGCAATTACCCCTTCCACTGGGAATCTTAGGGTAGCTAGCGAGATCCGTGCTCCAGCCCCTCATCTTCAGCCTTTCAGGACTCCTTCATCCATGTCTTCTAGCAGCAGCCCGTCAACCCTTGCTCATAGTATGCAAAATCACCTGCAGTCCACTTACATGGCTGCATCATCACCCTCACTTCCCCAATTAACTTCTCTACAAACATTATCACCATCCCCATCCCAACGTCCGCAACATCAGATACCTATACCGTTGGTTCCACAGTTAGCTGTAGATCTTTCTAGTTCTCGGAATGTGCCTCCGCAGCATGACATTGGTGGATTGCCTGCTACACGAAATCCGTCTATCTCTGCTCAGGAATTGCTTTTTAATGTGGAGAATCAACCTCATGCAAACAGGCCGAACATTATGCCACCTTTACCAGATGTGGACCCTGACTTTGATTTATTGGACCTATCTGAATTTCAAATACTGGATAGTGTACAGGGAGTTTCTACTTCTTCAGCCGGAGCTACTAATGTAACTGATGTTGTCTGTGTGTCTGATGATGACTGATCTGTTGACAATGAAGTGTATTTTGTTGTCTGCGGGTCAGCTTTATCACATGTTTGTAAAAATGAATTTAAGAAAAGATCAGAAAGGAAGAGAAAGGTAAGAGGAGGAAGCTTTGACAAGATTAATTAGGATTGCATGTCCTTTCCCCTTCCCCCATTTTTTTCCTCCAGGATTCCATGAATGCGGCGGTAAATGGATCATTAGTCTTTCTATATTATAATAATAGGACGCAATATAATCTCTTCATGTGTTCTCTTATTTGTTGTGTGTTCTATATAGATGTTTGGTTTATACATGCTAAGAGGCTTTTGATTGATGTTTGAGTTGTACTTGGAAAAAATGAGTATTTGAAGTTGAAAGGTATGATTGTGAGAGCTGAAATTGTGTTCGACTTGAACTTCACTTGAAAATTGAAGATTTTTGTAATCTGTTTTTCACTTGAAATATTCCTTCAAACTGTTCACTTTTAAATACTGGAATTCTATTTAGGCCCCAAGTTTCTGGTGCTGCGGTTCAATGTTAGTTTACAAAGTCTGCTCTAAAGAATTTATTTGGATTGATTTCCAAGGTTAAGACTTCAAACTGATCTAAGAACACTATAATATATGCAGTTCTGGCTAAAACGGAAATTAACATAAAAAGGGATTTAACCATTCATTTAGGGTGTGTTTGTGATGAAGGGAAATGTTTTTAATGAAATAATTTATTCAGTAGGTAAGCAGAAATTAGTGTTTCAAAAATATTTATACGTGGGAGTTGGGACTCTGGTGGTACGGAGGAGACTGGGTTTGGTTGGGGGTGGGGGGGGGGGGGGGAGTGGAGTGGAAATACGTATCATAAAACTTTTATTT
>JAJOOB010011915.1:0-23026 GCA_029582485.1 Solanum tarapatanum | reverse complement strand
CTTCGTTGTGAGTAGGATTTTACCGAGGAATTTAAAATTTCTTAATTGTTAAGGTCACTAGATGTAGCACCTTGAGTTCCAAAAAGAACTAAATTGGAAAAAGCAAAATCTGAAATTTTGCAAGTTATGCTTAAGTTGTGAGATTTTGGTCAACTTCAAACGATCATAACTTTTAGCATAAGATGAGTTAGGTGGGCTACAAGATATAAAATGAAAGATCTTGGAATCGTCTTTCCAACGCCATCGAGTTTGCTAGTTTTAGAGTTTGTATGAGGGAGATATGCTCATTTAAAGTCGGACTGTCTGAATAAGGAAAGTTACCCGAATTTTAGAGGGGTATTTTGGTCTTTTTAGTACCCAATTAATTGAATCCATTTTTAGTAAATTAATTGGGGTCTAAACTGAGTTAGTTCAGTTTACGCTTTTACCAAATCACACTAGGGTTTTGGAGAAAGAACTCAAGAGGAGAAAGGAGAAGAAGAGTTAAGATTCGTCAAAATCTTGCAGTTTTGGTTGTGGATTTCACCAAGAATTAAATCCTACGAGGTATGTGAAACTTTCATAACGTTGGGTTCGTTCACCCACGTGCCAAACATGTTTAATTCAGCGTGAAGTTTGAATGTTCTTAATGTGTGTTCTTGAATTGTTTTCGTTCTTGAACTTGAGTTGAGATTAAGGAGTTTCTTGAGTTTATAGTGTTGTTTGAGTTAGATTCTTGTGTACATATACTAGGTATCTGCATCTAAAGAGAATTTGAGAAAAAGAATCGAGTTTAGGTGAATTGGGTTAGAAAACGAAGAAGGAAAAAGCCGGGCAAATCTGGGTACCAGGTCCGCGACGCGGACCTGTTCCTCAGGATGGGAATTTTTTTCTCTGCGTCGCGGAGACGTCACGGACCCTTCTGCCTCAAAATTTATTTCGCGACCAAATATTTAAATGCATATCCGCGTCACGGACTTGGTTCCATACAGTGATTTCTTGATCGTTTCTCATGTTTAACTATCTAAAAACACTCCCAAACATCACGAGATCTTTCCTATCACAAATCACAACCTTGAATTCATAAATCAAATTCAAGGTAGAGTTGAAATTTCTTTCGAACATTTTTGAGAAAATCCCTTTGAGTCTTTTTGAGGGGTCTTCTACAATTTCTACTAACTTGTTTCAAGACTCGAGCAAGTGAGCATGCGAGTGAGGAGAATATATTCATGAGTCTATTTTATCATCACAAGATCCTTCATATCATGAACCATAACTCTTGAATTCACAATTCACATTCAAGAGAGAGTTAAGAGTAGAAGTCAAGAAAGTCTTTGAGTTTAATTGTGAATCCTTTAAGATCAGCTATCGATTTGAGCCAAGTTTTGAGGAAGTAAGTATGAGAATGAGAAGATTTGTATGCATTAGTTCCATATCGTTATGTTGAGTCGAGTCGTTCATGCCCATAAATTCCGCATGAACTCCATATGTTGAAGTATCTTTGAGAGGAGTAGTATCTTCAAGTTTTAAGTCTTGAGTATTGAGTTCCTAACCCTTTTTAGATTATATTATTAATCATGGGACTATTACATATTACCCATGGAGTCCATGAGTTAAGTTATTCATGCCCATAATTCCGCATGAACCCTATGAGCAGGGGGGAGCTACAACCATCCAAGGGTGGTCAACTGAACACCCTTCGCCAGAAAATTACATCATATAGAGAGATCAAATTCTGGATTTAAAGGATAAATAATTAATGTTGAACAATCTTGACATAAACTCTTCCGTGGTGCAGCAGTTAAGCGTGTTCAATTCCACCCCAGTTGCGCGGGTTCGAATCCAATAAAGCACACAATATTTTTGGTTTTATTTTGAGAGAAGAACACAACGAGTAAAATATATGAATACATTCTGTTAATTTTGAATATTTAGATATCATGTATTTCTAATTTTTATCTAGGATATATTGCACTTTCGAATGATGAAAACAAAAAAGCCAATATTTACTTTAAAATTTTGTGTTTATATATGTTCACAACTTTAAACCCAAAGCTAAAATCAATACATGTGTTTATCTTCTTCTTTTTTTAAGAATTGTTTTTTCTACTAGTGTTATTTATGTTTTGTAAAGCTAGACGCATTTGTTCTATTAATATTTCACTTTAAAAACAATAATCGTATATTTTTATCATATAAAATCAATACATCAAAAAGAAGAAAAAAAAACGATTGTTTATATTTGATATTGACAAATGTTGAGATCATTCATGGTAGAATCCCTAGGTTAAACAAATAACAGTTAACTCACTTATTAAAAAAAAATTCTTGAACAACCTTGATGGAATTTCTGGCTTCGCCACTGCCTATGAGTTGAACATTCTTGAGATGAGTAGTATCCCGAAGTCCATGAGTTGAGTTGTTCATGCCCATAATTCCACATGAACACTTTGAGTTGAGCATTCTTGAAATAAGTAGTATCATTGAAGTTCTTGAGTTCTGAGTTGTTGAGTTCCGAGTATTGAGTTCTATCGATGGTTATTGAAAACCTTGAATTGAGTCGTTCACGTCCATAATTCGGCATGAACCTTATTTTGAGAAGTCTTTTATAATTTTTTCTAAACTTGTTTTAAGACTTGAGCACTTGAGCACTTGAGTTGAGAAAGAGTAGAGTTGAGTTCATTTTCTTTAAAATGATATATGGGAAATAAGTATTCTCAAGAGTAAATGTTTTCACATTTAAAAGAGGAGGAAACTGAGATTTCCAAAAGAGTTTTGAGCAGTTTGAGTAACATCTCTTTTAAGAGAAAGATTTTGAGGAATAGTCTCAAACCACAGAAAAACTTATGTTCTTAAACATATGAGCTGAGTATATTTTGGGAGTAGTATTGAACACCGATATGGGGACAAGTTCAGATAACTCAAGTCTCCATGAACCATGTAGCCAGCGTGGGTAGAAAGGGTCATACTTTTTAGATGATTCCTTAATGAATTTTAGCATAGACTAGTGGATCCACTTAGTTGAGGTGTTCTATATCCCGACAAGTTATAGGACAGTTTTGGCAGCGTGGGAGAGACGTTGTATCATCACATAGCTCACAGTGACTGTTGTCGGTTAGAGAAACTCTCACATAATTATATTACTTTATTATATACAAATTGAGTTGTTATTGTATTCTTCAATACATTGAGTTGCTATCTACTGTTTTAAGAGCTTTCTATATATTACATCTTTTATTGTTGCTTTATTCTTGAGTAACTTTAGTTGAGTAGCTTGAGTTGAACTGTGCTTCATTGAGTCGAGTACCTTACTGTTGAGTTGAGCCTTATTTCACTGAGTTGAATATTTTTATCTTTGAGTTGAGTATCTTATTCTTGAGTTGAGTTAGTTGAGTGAGTTGAGAAGAGGTAAGTATGTTTCCTTTTTATCAAGTTCAAGCTTATGTTATGCTTTAGAATTCCCCTTACATGCTCGTACATTCCACGTACCGAGTCATTTGGCCTACATCATTTCATGATGCAGATACAGGTATTCAGGATCATCAACAGGAGCTTCGTTGATACCACATGCAGTTTGAGTTAGCTATGGTAAGCCTCTTTGCTTCCGGAGGGTTCCCATTTACTTTCAGTTATATCAGTTGTTAGGATGTCATGGGTCTTATCCCGACTTCCATCTTTGTTAGTTAGAGGCTTCATTGATAGACAGTAGAGTTTCATAAGTCTGTTCATTTATCTTGTTAAATGTTTTAAAGACTTAAGTTGCCTATTTTATGGCGAGTTGAATATACTATTTACATTCAGGGTTATCATTTCAGTATTGTTCAAATTATTTTAAAGTTGAGTATATGAATTTTATTCAGTTTTTAAGCTTTGTATGTTTGAGTTAGTCTTCTGCTTGTAGTCTGCCAGGATGAGGGTTCGCTTGGGGACCAATAATGGTTCTCGAGTGCCGGCCACATCCAGGGCGTAGGCTCAGGTCGTGACAAACTTGGTTTCAGAGCATAGAGTTCAAGTGTCCTAGCGTATCTATGAATCCATGTCAAGTAGGATCTTATTTGTGGTTGTGAGGGCCCCACTTCTACAAATGAGGGACTACAGACCTTTAGGAAAAGTTTCCCTTCTTTCATACTCTTAATCGTGCAATAGAGCTATGTCATAAAGATGTATTCATACTCATGCGTTTCTTAGATTCATTCGACTACCCCTCATACTAGAGGTGGTTAAAAAGCAAAGTCAGTCCTTTATCGATGAGTTTCTCTTAGCAAAAACCTTAAGGAAGTCATGAGACTCCAGAAAGGCTTGAGAGAAGCCCATGAGTAAGTTAAGTGTTGAGTTTCAAAGAAATGTACCCATAATTATATGAATCGTGCGTTTGAGCTAAAAGTAAGTTGACTCTCTTCTCTAAGTCCTGTTTCAGTTGAGATTCTTATGAGAAAGTATGCTTAGAGCTTGGGGTAGTATTTTTGCCCTAAAAGATAATATGACTTACAAGATCATGAGCAATAGTGGTGAAAGTGCCTAGAGTTAGGGGGAAATATGCAGAAGTGTAGAGATCTATGAAAGGGAGATAGTGATGGGGAGATTATTTTATTATAGTCATGCACCCAGTAAGTTATTGATGAGGAGTTTTTCCTTATGGATGGACTAAGAAGTGATGAGTTGTGAAGATCTCATGATAAGAGGTAGAGTAAGAGTTGCTAGTCAAGATGAGGTAAAGTAAGAGTTGCTAGTCAAGATGAGTTGAGACCGATGTGCCATCTTGTTAAATGAGGCTAAATATATGTGTTGAATAGAAGCACATAGTATTCATGAAGTGATAAATCTAAGCTAGGCTTATGATATGTTTGAGAGGGTCATGATGTTCAGAAGGTTATAGAACTGATTAAGTAATGAGGTAGGTGAGCAATCGTATTGATATTCGGGTTTAGTAATGAACATTAAGCTTGAATTTGAGATGAGTGTCATGATCCAAAGAATGGAAACATGAGGGTGATGATGTTAGTCTTGAGATTTGATCTGGTAGACTTGACATAGAGTAGGTAAGAAATTTAGATGTTAGCTGCAATGAAAATGAGTGGTACAAATGAGAGATCCTAACCTTTAGATCATGGCATTGTAGTGTGGCTAAGTCACAAGAGTAACAACAACATTAAGAGGTGTACTGAGGGTGTATGAAATCAGAAGATGTTAAGAGAAACACCTTAGAAATAGGTCTTAGTACCTGCTTATGGAGAGTTCGGTAGTCATGAGATAAGCTTCTCCCGAGTGTTAGAGTAAAAGAGGATGTACACCAGTTAGAGATGATGGAATAGGTCCATAGCTTTCAAGTGTCAGCCTTAGACCTAAGATGGAGATGACAAGATGAGAAATCAAGTCAAGTGATTGAGAGTAAGATAGTAATGAGTTCCAAAGAGTATGAGAGATAGCTTTTCAGAGGTCCTTTTAAGAGTAACGTGATGTTAAAATGAGAAGGTTAATGATCTTATCGTGATGATGATGGTGTGATAATTCCAACTAACGTTATAAAAGAGGAGGATGAGATTTTCTATGAGAAATAGTTAAATGAGAGGCCTTAGTTGGTTCCGAAGGAGTTAGTTAGTAGGAGTCCATGGAGTTGTTAGAGTACTAAGCTTGAATGTGATGTTGTTAAACATTAGGTGGTTCTTGATATGAGCCCAATGTGGTGGTAAAGAGAAATAGTAGGGAGAGGTATAGATCCTGAACCTAAGGATTTGGGTTAAGCTTGAATATAGTAACAACATACCTTTAGACGCAGACCTTAGTAAGAGTAACCCATTCCATACCCAGTCCAGCCATCATTCGAGGACGAATGATCCCAATGGGGAGATAATGTAACACCCCAATTTTGTTTTAGCTAAGACTCGAACCACCCTTCGTTGTGAGTTGGATTTTACCGAGGAATTCAAAATCTCTTAAGTGTTAAGGTCACTAGATATAGCACCTTGAGTTCCAAAAAGAACTAAATTGGGAATAGCAAAATCTGAAATTTTGCAAGTTATGCTTAAGTTATGAGTTTTGGGTCAACTTCAAACAATAATAACATTTAGCACAAGATGAGTTAGGTGGGCTACAAGATATTAAATGAAAGGTCTTGGATACCTCTTTCCAACGCCACCGAGTTTTCTAGTTTTCTAGTTCGTATGAGGGAAATATGCCCATTTGAAGTTGGGTTGTCTGAATAAGGAAATTTACCCAGATTTTAGAGGGGTATTTTGGTCTTTTCAGTGCCAAATTAATTAAATCCGTTTTTAGTAAATTAATTGTGGTCTAATAGTTCGGTTTACGCATTTACCAAATCACGCTAGGGTTTTGGAGAAAGACCTCAAGAGGAGAAAGGAGAAGAAAAGTTAAGATTCGTCAAGTTCTTGCGGTTTTGGTTGTGGATTTCGCCAAGGATTAAATCCTACGAGGTATGTGAGACTTAGATAACGTTGGGTTCATTTACCCACGTGCCAAACATGTTTAATTTAGCATGAAGTCATCCTAAAAAGATTAGAAGTTTGAATGTTTTTGATGTGTGTTCATGAATTACTTTCGTTCTTGAACTTGGGTTGAGATTGAGGAGTTTCTTGAGGTTATAGTGTTGTTTCCTTGAGTTGTTTGAGTTAGATTCTTGTGTACATATACTAGGTATCTGAATCTAAAGAGAATTTGAGAAAAAGAATCGAGTTTAGTTGAATTGGGGTTAGAAAACGAAGAAGGAAAAAGTCTGGCAAATCTGGGTACCAGGTCCGCGACGCGGACCTGTTCCTCAGGTTGGGAATGTTTTTCTCCCCTTTGCGGAGAGTTCACGGACCCTCCTGCCTCAAAATTTATTTCGCAACCAAATATTTAAATGCATCTCCGCGTCGCGGACTTGGTTCCATACAATAATTTCTTGATCGTTTCTCATATTTAACTATCTAAAAACACTCCCAAACATCACGAGATCTTTCCTATCACAAATCACAACCTTGAATTCATAAATCAAATTCAAGGTAGAGTTGAAATTTCTTTCGAACATTTTTGAGAAAGTCCCTTTGAGTCTTTTTGAGGAGTCTTCTACAATTTCTAATAACTTGTTTCAAAACTCAAGCAAGTGATTATGAGAGTGAGGAGAATGTATTCATGAGTCTACTTTATCATCACGAGATCCTTCATATCATGAACCATAACTCTTTAATTCATAATTCACATTCAAGAGAGAGTTAAGAGTAGAGTTCAAGAATGTTTTTGAGTTCAATTATGAATCCTTTGAGATCAGCTATCGATTTGAGCCAAGTTTTGAGGAAGTAAGTATGAAAATGAGAAGAGTTGTATATATGAGTTGCATATCATTATGTAGACCCTTTAGTCGAGTTGTTCATGCCCATAAATTCTGCCTGAATTCCATAAGTTAAAGTATCTTTGAGAGGAGTAGTATCTTCATGTTCTAAGTCTTGAGTTCCTAATCCTTTTCAGATTATATTCTGAATCATGGGACTATTACATATTACCCATGAAGTCCATGAGTTGAGTTTTTCATGCCCATAATTCTGCATGAACCCTATGAGTTGAACATTCTTGAGATGAGTAGTATCCTGAAAATCATGAGTTGAGTTGTTCATGCCCATAATTCCGCATGAACAATCTGAGTTGAGCATTCTTGAAATAAGTAGTATCATTGAAGTTCTTGAGTTCTGAGTTGTTGAGTTCCGAGTATTGAGTTCTATCTATGGTTATTGAAAACCTTGAATTGAGTCGTTCACGTCCATAATTCGGCATGAACCTTATTTTGAGAAGTCTTTTACAATTTTTTCTAAACTTGTTTTAAGACTTGAGAACTTGAGTTGAGAAAGAGTAGAGTTGAGTTCATTTTCTTTAAAATGATATATGGGAAATAAGTATTCCCAAGAGTAAATGTTTTCACATTTCAAAGAGAAGGAAATTTAGATTTCCAAAAGAGTTTTGAGCAGTTTGAGTAACATCTCTTTTAAGAGAAAGATTTTGAGTAATAATCTCAAACCACAGAAAAACTTATGTTCTTAAACATATGAGCTGAGTATATTTTGGGAGTAGTATTGAACACCGATATGGGGACGAGTTCAGATAACTCAAGTCTCCATGAACCATGTAGCCAGCGTGGGTAGAAAGGGTCATACCTTTTAGATGATTCCTTAATATTTTTTAGCATAGACTAGTGGATCCACTTAGTTGAGGCGTTCTATATCCCGACAAGTTAGAGGACAGCTTTGGCAGCGTGGGATAGACATTGTATCATCACATAGCTCATAGTGCCTGTTGTCGGTTAGAGAAACTCTCACATAATTATATTACTTTATTATATACAAAATGAGTTGTTATTGTATTCTTCAATACATTGAGTTACTATCTACTGTTGTAAGAGTTTTCCATATATTACATCTTTTATTGTTGCTTTATTCTTGAGTATCTTGAGTTGAACTGTGCTTCATTGAGTCGAGTACCCTACTATTGAGTTGAGCCTTATTTCACTGAGTTGAATATTTTTATCTTTGAGTTGAGTATCTTATTCTTGAGTTGAGTTAGTTGAGTGAGTTGAGAAGAGGTAAGTATGTTGCCTTTTTATCAAGTTCAAGCTTATGTTATGCTTTAGAATTCCCCTTACATGCTCGTTCATTCCACGTACTGAGTCATTTGGTCTGCATCATTTTATGATGCAAATACAGGTATTCAGGATCATCAACAGGAGCTTTGTGGATACCATATGTAGTGCGAGTTAGCTATGGTGAGCCTCCTTGGTTCCGGAGGGTTCCACTTTTACTTTCAGTTATATCAGTTGTTAGGAAGTCGTGGGTCTTGTCCCGACTTCCATCCTTGTCAATTAGAGGCTTCATAGATAGACAGTAGAGTTTCAGAAGTCTGTTCGTTTATGTTGTTAAATGTTTTAAAGACTTAAGTTGCTTATTTTATGGCGAGTTGAATATACTATTTATATTCAGAGTTATCATTTTATTATTGTTTAGATTATTTTAATGTTGAGTATTGAATTTTATTCAGTTTTTAAGTTTTGTATGCTTGAATTAGTCTTCCGCTTGTAGTCAGCCAAGATGACGGTTCGCTTGGAGATCAACAATAGTTCTCGAGTGCCGGCCACGTCCACGGTGTAGGCTTGGGTCGTGACAATATATATATATATATATGTCTAACATTTCTCATTTGTATATCTCTTATTATTCTATCAGTTAATGATTTTTGTGTACTAATGATTTATATATTTATGTATTTTCTAACTCATATGTATTCATATATTTTATATTTATGCAAATAATCATATATGCAGGAAATTTGACTCAGAGTATATGTATCAAAATTTTCAAAAAAAATTATATTTATGCAAATTGCAGGAAATTTGAGTCAGTAAATGTATCAAAATTTTCAAAAAAATACAAATACAAATCACAGCACTAGGAGAAGTTAACCCTGATATCAATAAATTCATATTTAAATAAATCGATCTAGTACATACAAATACAAATCTTCGTGTTCAAAAGAAACACAATTTCTACATAAAGAAACTTAATCATATAATACACATAAAATTTAATCAAATTTCATAAATACAGACACAAATTGAAATGTAACAGAAGCATTTGTTGACATTTTTTGAGAGGGCGCAACGTCGCGGTGACTCGTCAAAAAATAATAATTCAATTTTTAAAAGAATTAAAATAATTTTAAAAAGGGAAAATGGGTAAAAGGGAGTCTCCACCTAACTTTAGGAAAACTAGGAAATCAATTAATTAATTAACAAATAAAAAAGTTTACGAAACCATTAGATTCTAGGTAATGGGTTTAAGTTATTCCGAAGGGAAAGTGTTAGGGATCCTTTAAAATCCACAATTGTGGATTTCAGGTGGTGGTTTGGTTGTTGTTTCTGGGTTGTTTGAGTGTAACGACCTGTTCCCGTCGTTATAGAAAAGCCAACGGGAGAAAATTTGGAGCCAGAAAACTTTTTCGTAGTATTTGGATTTTCCCAACCTTGTCTAGATTTGGACGAAATTGGAGTCATCGAGGTGTAGGGAAATATGGTAATAATCAGGTGAAGTATTTATGATTTTGATTGCATGAGTGGTTAGATAAATCGTTATGGAATCCATACGACTTTACAGAATTGAATTCGGGTGAGTAGAACTCCCAGAATCGATCTTCGCGTAAAGAGTATTTTCTGAGCATCGTTGGTTAGAGGTGTTTTGTGAAATGGGCATTTTGGAATTCTTGAAATAGTTCTCTGTCTCGAGAATGTCGCCTTGGCGCTGGGTTTTGCCGCTCTGGCGGGGCCGCTGTAGCCGGGTGGTGGCGGCTGTGGCGGGCTCGACGCGAATTAAAGTCGTTAATAAACCCCTAAATGACCTCATTATGCACTTTTCAATTTTTAGAGCTAAGGAACGAACACCAGGCGACTCCTACTAGTTTTTCACCATTCTTGAGGCTAAAGGTAAGATTTGTTATAGATTCTATGGTGGAAACAACCCTAATTTGGATAATCGGGTTCATGGGTTTGATCTAGGGTTCATAGAATTGTTAGAAATCCGGGTAATTAATGATTGTTTATTGATTCCCATATTATATTGATTGTTTGTAGACAAAGAACAAGCGGAACGAATCTGGAAAGGGAAGGATCAAGTTTCTTCGGGTTTCAAGCTTGTTTCGAGGTAATTGATGGGTGTGATTCTATGATTGTGTGATGTATGCTTGTTCTTGCTTCATTATGATACTTGTATATGTATGAATGTTGCAATGTTGATCACACTTGTTGTAAATGAGATAGAGAATTGATGAATGCTATGAAATCATGATTTAAATGTATGATCTTGATGATATACTTATGATTGTGATTGTAGTGTGTTAAATGGATCGGTTGCAACGTTCCGGCATAACTAACTTGGATCGATCGCCACGTTTCGACATAACTATGGGATCGGTTGCCACATTCCAGCATAAATATGGGATCGGTTGCCACGTTCTGACATGCTAACTATTTAGGTTTGGGTTCCATGAGAGGACCAATGATTTGACATAAAATGTGAAGTTGTTCGTTGTTCGTAAATGTTGATAACGTTGTATATGTTGATGTATATGCATGTGATTATAATGTTGTTTGACTTGTTTATGTTGCACTAGTGGGATAGCCGCGTGATCCTACCAGTACACTGTGGTTGTGTACTGATTATGCACTTACTCTTATTTTTGTTGAGTACAGGGCATCTTCAAGCGGCTATTGACAGACCTCGCTTAGAAGATCAGTGATTGTCGCTTCAAATTCAAGGGTGAGCCAATTATTCCGGGCTACCATGGGATTCTCTTTCGTCTATGTCCACCATTTCCGTAGTTAGACTATGTTCTAGTTAGTTGATTAGTTCATTAGATTGGGGTTGCATCCTTTCTTGTTTAGGCGTGGTTCATTGTTAGAATGTTTGGGTACATTGACTTTTAGGTTCTAGGTTATTCTTCCGCATTGTTAGTTATTATTGTTAGACTTTTGTTACAGTTTATGGAACTCTATTTTTATTTCTTTATTGTTGACTTAAATGACTTAGTTTTTAGATTATTTGTTTGATTTGGGTCGTAGTAGTGGTTCTCCCACCGGAGTGTTAGCGTGGGTGCCAATCACGACGATCTGGGTCGTGACATTGAGCCTCGCCGGAAAACAAAAAAAAAGGGGTGGAGAGGGGAAGTTTGGGTCTGGTTGTTTGAGGAAGAAACAGAGGTGGGTCTGGTTACTTGAAAAGGAGGAAAAAAACATAAAAATGGAGACAATGTGGTCTTTTGGGTAGTGGACTCGCCGGATTCCGGCGGAACTCCGGTGAGCTTGTCACCAGAAAATTATGAGCACTAAAAGAAATTTCTAAAGAATAAAAAATCTGAAAAATTACCCCTAAAATCTTATGCACCACCCTCAACTTAATGAGCAAGCTATTCTTTAAATAGGGAAATGAAAACCAGCAATAGTACAATACCACTATCTTAAAACCATAGGTCAAAACCATCCATTAATAAAATATTTGTGTATGAAATCTTATCCATATCATAATGAATTTCTGGACTGTGCAAAATATCAAAATGAATATTGACAAATGTAACAGATAAAATGAATGTGAAAAGGATGTAACGAATGTAACCAATGGCATGCAAAAAATGCAATTTTTAATAGAAATAATGATTTAATAAAATATGAACATGTATTTAAACGTATTCAACCGACTGTGACAAAATAGTATAAACAGAATTAAACGATATAAATCCAAATACTTTGAGAATAAGGATAATTATCAACAAATTGCAAAACATGTATTTTGAACTATTTAAAAAATAAAATATTTAAAAGTATTAACTTTAAAAATATCATACCAAAATTTGGTGTCAACAACTTACCCCTTTGTTTGATTAGGATCGATGAAAGAGATCCTTGTCAAACAAAGTTGACAAATCCAAATTTGGTTTGATAAACTTTGAACAAAACAATATGAGACGTTAGTAGAACTTTTGAATAATACTCTACGTCCATCAATGGGGCAAAAAATAATAAACGAAAGGCAAGGATTGATTGTAAACTGAAAAATATTCACATACCTTTGATGTTACTTGAAAAATTGCACAACGAAGGTATTGTACCTCTTTGAATGGAGGATGATGTGAATAACATGTCACGTTGAACGAGGTGACGACTTAACTTGTCTCTTGAAAGACAGACGACCCGACTTGAATATAACATGTCACTTTGAGCGAGGTGACAACCCAACGTGTCTCTTTGAAAGGCGGACGACCCAACATGAATATAGCATGTCACTTCGAAAGAGGTGACAACCCAACGTATCTCTTTGAAAGGCGGACGACCTAACTTGAACTTAAAGTGTCACTTGAAAGGAAATGACGACCCAACCTGTCTCTTGAAAGGCAGATGACCCAATTTGAATATAGCATGTCATTTGAATGGAGATGACGATCCAACTTGAATATAACATGTCACTTTGAACGAGGTGACAACCCAACTTGAATATAACATGTCACTTTGAACGAGGTGATAACCCAACGTGTCTCTTTGAAAGGCGGACAACCCATGCAGATATAACATGTCACTTGAATGAAGGTGACAACCCAACTTGAATATATCATGTCACTTTGAACAAGGTGACAACCTAACGTGTCTCTTTTAAAGGTGGACGACCCATTTGAATATATCATGTCACTTAAATGGAGGTGACAACCCAACTTGAATATAACATGTCACTTTGAACGAGGTGACAACCCAACGTGTCTCTTTGGAAGGTGGACGACCCAATTTGAATATAACATGTCACTTGAATGGAGATGACAACCCAACTTGAATATAACATGTCACTTTGAACGAGGTGACAACCCAATATGTTTCTTTGAAAGGCGGACGACCTATTTGAATATAACATGTCACTTGAATGGAGGTGACAACCCAACTTGAATATAACATGTCACTTTGAATGAGGTGACAACCCAACGTGTCTCTTTGAAAGGCGGACGACCCATTTGAATATAACATGTCACATGAATGGAGGTGACAACCCAACTTGAATATAACATGTCACTTTGAACGAGGTGACAACCCAACGTGTCTCTTTGAAAGGCGGACGATCCATTTGAATATAACATGTCACTTGAATGGAGGTAACAACCCAACTTGAATATAACGTGCTACTTTGAATGAGGTGACAACCCAACGTGTCTCTTTGAAAGTTGAACGACCCATTTGAATATAACATGTCACTAGAATGGAGGTGACAACCCAACTTGAATATAACATGTCACTTTGAACGAGGTGACAATCCAACATGAACCTGATATGAGTGGTGTATCACAAAATCTGCTATAACAATGTTAGTAACAAATATAACATAAGTGCAATATAAATTCTACAAACATGGCCTCATATGAACAAAGTATTAACCAATGCAACAATTCAAACTTAATAACATCATGAATAAAAAAAAATTATCAATTTGAAATGGAATAACAAAATAAAAAGTGTCACATTGAACGGCATGACAAACTAATTTCAAAAAGCATCATTTTATTTGATATAACAACTTAATTTTTTTTTAAATGTCATTTTTAAAGGTATGACGACCTAAGTTTAAAATGATGTCATTTTAAAGGATATGACTACCCAAATTTAAAAAATATCATTTTGAAGGGTATGACGATCCAAATTTTAAAAAAATGTCATTTTGAAGGGTATGACGACCCAAAATACAATTTCAACTATGAAACGGTCCACAAAGTTAATTTGGACAAGTATCAACAATGAAACGGTCCTCAAAGTTGGTTTGGACAAATATCAACATGAAACGGTCCACAAAGTTGGTATGGACAAATATCAACAATGAAACAATACATAAAGTTTGAATGGACAAGTATCAACAATGAAATGGTCCAAAAAGTTGGTTTGGACAAATATCAACAATGAAACGGTCCACAAAATTGATTTGGACAAATATTGAAAAGTGGGTTTCAACCCATTTTTATTTTATGAACAATGAAACACATTTTAACTTGGTTAGCGCCAACAATAGTATTGTACAAAAATTTCACAAAATTATTTCTCTTTCAACTGAAATTGACTTCGAGGTAATTCCTATGGATTCAAATGGTACCTCAAATGTATTGAAGTAATGACAAGATTTGTCCATCTTGCTACAAACAAAAGTTTTGAACTAGACCTAAAATCATGATTCAAGTGCCCTCACTACAAAGAAAGTCCCAATTTGCACACATTCAAAGTATATTGATTTGGGAACATTTGGAAAAGCACACTCACACTCAGAAAAATGTTCAACACATGCAATTGTGATACCATAAGCTTGGCCTTCATGTAAATCTCCACTAACGTGATAACATTTGAAATGAAATCATGTAGGACTGGTTAATAGCTTGTAATTTAAGCTTAGGGATGGGTAGGATAGTCATTTGGGATAAAAGTGACTTAATCCTTTCTTGAGCATTGCACTGAATTTGTGCTTTCAACATTTGTTACGCTTTTAGCGTTTGATTCTCTTTGTTGTCCCTTCCTTTGGCACTTTTTGATTCCTTTTGAAGCTTTGCTTGTCTGAGCATTTCCCCTTCTCATCATCTTTTGAATTCTATCCTGATTATTTGGAGTAATCTTCTTCTTTTATTGAAACTTGGCTTGTTTGAACTTGAGGGGAATTTTCAACTCTTCTTTATTTTGAAGTCATTTTTGTATTCTTGACTTTCAGGGACTTTGTAATTTTTTTTCTTTGACAAATTTGATTTTTGAATCTTTTTTGTAACATTGCACATTTTTAGTGCGCTCAAGAAAGTCAGGCCAAAAGAGGGATAGTGCATATAAGCACTCACAAAGGATATAGGCTAAAAGTGTGGTTGTCCAAAGAAAAGGTTAAGGCCCAAAGTGGAGACATCTAAGGATTAATTTCATTTGGGTAACGACCCTAAAAACGAACTAGTGAAACTAGAGCCTAACGTGTGTGCGTTTGTGTTTGTCTTGAGTTGGAAGTGGTTCAATGTTGTCCTGAGCCATGGTTGAGGTGTTTAGGGGTTAGACGTCAAGGTACGACTCCCCTTGGACAACCCTAAGGGTCCTTGAGAAGGACCCTAAGTCTAAACCCCGAGACCCCAAGGAAACCATCAAGTTGGCCAAAACTTGGTGACCTACGGATGGGGTTCACGCCCCGTAGGTCCATCCACGCCCTGTGGATGGCCTCCATAGATCAAGAGGCCTAAAACCAACTTGCAGCCCCAGACCACAGACCAGCAGCACGGTCCGTGAATAGACTCACGGTCCATGAGTCCAGACCGTGAGTCCAGAAAGTGAATGGGCACTGTTTTTCTGGTGAAGTCTCGGTCAAGCTAGGGGTGAATTTACCAATTCACCCCAAGTACTAATTAATATATGGACGATTATTTTAAGTGTTTTAAGGTATTTTAAGAGTATTAAAACATTGAAACCCTCATTTAGACTTCATCTATCAAAATCAAAACCCTTCCCTCCTAAAAAGTTCTCTTTAGAAACTCCATTGGAGATCAAGTTCAAGTTCAAGATAGGGTTCGGATTTCAAGGTGTTTCTTCTTCAATTGTGTGGGATTATTCAAGTATAGGGTATGGTGATCCTTCATCTAGGGTTAGCTTTCACCCTAGAGTCAATTTCGAAGAAGTTTTCAAGGTTTTCAAGTTTCTCCAAAACCCTAGATTTCACTCAAACTCATAGGTTCTTGCATCAAACGTTTTCAAATGATAAATTATGATAATTTTAATGTTTAATTGGTGATTTAAGATGAAAATATTCTATGAACCCATGATCTCTCTCTCAATTCCTAAATTTGGCCTTATGAAGTGGGTTGTTGATTATGAATGAATGATGATGGATTCATTTGTAGATTGATTTAGATTGTTGATTTGTATCATTATCTATGTCTAATTATGGTGAATTATTGGCAAATTGAGGAATTGTGATCATAGCCTTGAAAGGGCAAGTTTGACCTAAGTTAATGTTAATGTAGAATTGTGCTTGAATTCTTGATCCACTTAAAAGGTGGAGGTGTTTACTTACTATGTACATTGTAATCATGGACTTGAAGGAATAATTTGATGGATTGAAGTATTATCATGATGTTGTATATATGAATGTGATGTGAAACATATGTGTGTGATCAAAAGGAATGACAATGATCTTGTTTAGAAGCTACTTGTGTTAGGATTGAATGTTATCTCTCTATTAACACTTGTGAATGATGGTGATTATGTGAAAGGTCATTCTCACATACACACACATGAATGAATGAAGTTTAATGTTAATGTTAATGAATGTGAAGTATTGTTTGAAAGGATATTCTCATATTGTACTCTAATGAATGTAATGAGTTGTTGTGAAAGGGCTTTCTCACAATAAGGGGGTTCTTAGGTTAAAGGCTATTCTCATCTTCGAATCTATGAACTTTCCAGTGAATGAACGTTGGGTTGGGATGGATGCTCATCCGGGAGTTGAGGAGGAGTGTCTAGTAACAATCTCTATATCCCCTTTGAACGAATGTTGGGTTTGAGATGGATACTCATCCATGAGTTGAGGCGGGGTATCTAGTAGCAATCTCTTATCCCTTAATAAATGAATGTAATAAATGTAAAATACTCCGTGGGGAATAATGCTAAGCACCAAGAGGATATGAAATGGGGTGGATACTCATCCGGGAGCTGAGGCGGGGTATCTAGTAGCAACCTCTTGAGATGGATGCCTATCCATGAGATGAGGCGAGGTATCTAGTAGCAATCTCCCTATCCCATAACTATCTGCCGACATAGGTCTATAGCTAGTGGATCCACTTAAGCTAAAATTAATGGTCCTACCTTAGTCAAATAGGAATCCCTTATCCGGTGAGGGTGACACCAGGATTCCATGTCAAGCGTTCATGGTCTATGTCGGTTAAGGCTTACCCCCACAATAACGATTAATGGACTAAGTCTCTTAAGGATGTATTACTTAGGGTAGGTGGTGGAATGGGACGCTATATATGC
Organism: Solanum tarapatanum; assembly: GCA_029582485.1. NCBI lineage: Eukaryota > Viridiplantae > Streptophyta > Magnoliopsida > Solanales > Solanaceae > Solanum > Solanum tarapatanum. Next base: position 5,508 of record JAJOOB010011915.1, on the reverse strand, counting down.
ATTGCACAAGTAGGCATTTGAGAGGGGCCATGGTGTGTTCCTTATAATGTTAATGAAATGAATGGGGTCTTACTATGACTTTTAGTAGAATGTTGATCTAATGTCTAATGAATGAATGTGCTTTTAAGGTAATGAAGCTAATGAAGATTGTTAACTCTTAATGCTTATATGCTTAAATGTAAAGATGCATGTTATACTTGGATTATATTATGAGTTACTTCCTTGGCATGTCTATTGTATATGAATGTGCCTTGTCTAGGGTGACTTCAAAGAAGTACTTAGTGTGAGTAGTAGTATGGGATGCTACTTGCACTTTGCACAAGTATGACTTAGAGTTGTCTTAGATGTTGCTCTTAATGTGATGATGTGATTCATCAAATGTTTATGTCTCTTAAATGCTTTATTGTTTAAAGGTGCAAATGATGAATGATAAGTTCACTTTTGGTGACCTTAAGGTGGTGCCTTTGTGTGGGTGGTGGTATGGGACACTACCCATACATTGCACAAGGTGTAGCTTAAGAGTTACTTGAGGTGGATGTTCAAGGTAAAGGTAGAGGTAAAGTTATATATGTGGTTTTGCTTAAATGTGATTTATGTGACTTCGTATGTTGGTTGTGACTTCCATTATGCCTCTTGTATCAATGTTCATGAAGTTTTACAAAAATGGCATAAAAGCATGATTTTCAACAAAATGTCCCTTTTTAAGCATGTTTTTGCTTGGTCATCATACTTAGTACATCTAATGTTCTAACCCCGTTCTTTTCCCTTTTTACCAAAGTGTAGGCTATGGAGATGTTGGTGTTCTATGCTTGAGGAGTAGGTTTCTAAGGTGCTTGGAGATGAAGAATTGGTGAGTCCTCATAGTTTCAAGGACAAAACCCATTTTGTTCCTTTTATGTCTTTAGTTTATGTTAAAGCTTTTGTATGGGCTAAGTCCCAATGTTGTATTCAAAGTATTAGATGGTTTGAGACATAGTATATAAAGTCTAGAAAGTCTTCAGCTTGCTTTTAATGAAGAATTTCTTCAATTGTAAAGAAAGTTTTAATTCTTCTCCATTTTCCTATGTTCTTATGTTCAAGAATGCTATAAGGCTTGTATTAGACCCCTTCGGGGTCGAGTACGCTGTGTTACCACTAGGGGATTCTCTCGGCTTGTGACAAACGTGGTATCAGAGCACAAGATTTTGGAATGGTCTTTGGATGTCTCAAACCACATCTAGTAGAGTCTTGTTCATAATTTGAAGTGTGCCACATTATGAATAGGAGGCCATTGGGTGTTAAGAAAGTTTCACTTCTTCATTCTCTAAGTCGTGCGATAGAGTTTAACTCTATAATGTCTCTCTCTTTCTCCTTATCCGATGGTCTTTAGTATGTGACCACTTGAAAGGAGTATGTTGGAAGTGTGAGGGTGGAAGGTTGGTTGTGATGCCAACTATGGCTATGTGACTTGATAGATGTGAGATGGAAGATTGTGATGTTGACTTTAGTGTGAATGGGTTGCTTTATGGTTATGTGTGGTGTTGGTAGAAAGTTATGATGAGTTTTGAGGTATGTTGAAAGAGTTGATGAAATGTGGTGTTTTAGAAATGCCAAAGTGTGATGAGTATGAAGGTTTAGTGATGTTTTGCTCCGACCTTAGAATTAAAAGAAGTGAAGTTTAGAAGAGTTGGTATATGCTTACTCCCAAGTAGGGGATAATGTGCCTAGATGGTACGGTCTTTGAGTGTCCTTGATGTTCATGAGTTAGGCTTGATTGAATTTCTCACCTTATGTGGTGTAGTGAGTGTGAGGAATTTAGGCCCGGTGTGGTGGACTCATATGAGACCTTGAATGATGTGGTAGGGTTGATTGTGAGCAAGAGTGCTTAATGAGGACCTTTCTAGTGGAAAGCTCTGGTATGTTGATGGTTTCTAGTAAGTTGTGAATGTCTTGATTAAGGTTCCCTTGTGGTGTTCATGTTGACCTTAGCTGGGTTTACTCCTAAGTGGGGGATAGTGTGTTGAGTTGTAAGGTTGTTGAGAGTTCCAATATCCTTACCTCTTTCTTTATATGCCTATTCAAGCCTTAGACCAATGAGTTCCTTTTTGGCTTGTTTCATGTTTTGGAGTCATGTGTGACATTGAGTTTCCATGGTCCCCTTATGTTGTGCATGTTCTAGTTGAATTCTTGTTATATGAGAAAATGAGTTTTCAAATTGTGTTCCTCATGTTAATATGCATCTATGATGAGTTGCCTAAATGTTTCATGAGTTGATTTGTTGAACATGCCTAAATGTGCATTATTGAAAAGTTGCATAATATGCTTTTATGAGAAAATTGCTTGAATGTGCTTAATGATGTTGTAATGAGCATGATGTGATTTGGAGAAGGAAGTTCCTCCAATGAAATGAAGAATGTGAAGTTTTGATGCATAATAAGTTTGTAGATGTAGTTCCTACTTTCTTGTTGTCTTTTTAGCTTGTTGATGCAGAGTTGATGTTTCCTCTTATGTTTATGCATTTATATTGATGTTGCATGTATGAGTATGGACTTCTAGTCTTGAGTTGTTACCTTTTAATGTGTTTAAAGTGCCATTCGAGGACAATGTTCCTAAGTGGGGGATAATGTAACGACCCTAAAAATGAACTAGTGAAACTAGAGCCTAGCATGTGTGTGTTTGTGTTTGTGTTTGTCTTGAGTTGGAAGTGGTTTAATGTTGTCCTGAGCCATGGTTAAAGTGTTTAGGGGTTAGACGTCAAGGTACGACTCCCCTTGGACCACCCTAAGGGTCCTTGAGGACGACCTTAAGTCTAAACCCCAAGGAAACCATCAAGTTGACCAAAACTTAGTGACATACGGATGGGGCTCACTCCTCGTAGGTCCATCCACGCCCCGTGGATCGCCTCTGTAAGTCAAGAGGCCTAAAACCAACTTGCAGCCCTAGACCAAGGACCAGCAGCATGGTCCGTGAATGGACTCATAGTCCGTGAGTCCAGGGTGTGAATGGATACTGTTTTTCTGGTGCAGTCTCGGCCAAGCTAGGGTGAATTTACCAATTCACCCCAAGTCCTAATTAATATATGGACGATCATTTTAAGTGTTTTATGGTATTTTAAGAGTATTAAAACATTGAGACCCTCATTTAGACTTCATCTCTCAAAACAAAAACCCTTACCTCCTAAAAAGTTTTCTCTAGAAACTCCATTGGAGATAAAGGTCAAGTTCAAGCTAGGGTTGGGATTTCAAGGTGTTTCTTCTTCAATTTCATGGGATTCTTCAAGTATAAGGTATGGTGATCCTTCATCTAGGGTTAGATTTCACCCTAGAGTCGATTTCAAAGAAGTTTTCAAGGTTTTCAAGTTTCTCCAAAACCATAGATTTCACTCAAACTCATGGGTTCTTGCATCAAACATTTTCAAATGATAAATTATGATTATGTTGATGTTTAATTGGTGATTTAAGATGATATTATTCTATGAACCTATGATCTCTCAATTCCTAAATTTGGCCTTATGAAGTGGGTTGTTGATTATGAATGAATGATAATGGATTCATGTGTAGATTGATTTAGATTGTTGATTTGTATCATTATCTATGTCTAATTATTGTGAATTGTTGGTGAATCAAGGAATTGTGATCATAGCCTTGAAAGGGCAAGTTTGACCTAAGTTCATGTTAATGTAGAATTGTGCTTGAATTGTTGATCCACTTGAAAGGTGGAGGTGTTTACTGACTATGTATATTGTGATCATGGCCTTGAAGGCATAATTTGATGGGTTGAAGTATTATCATGATGTTGTATATATGAATGCGATGTGAAGCATGTGTGTGATCAAAAGGAATGAAAAATGATCTTATTTAGAAGCTACTTGTGTTAGGATTGAATGTTATCTCTCTATTAACACTTGTGAATGATGGTGATTATGTGAAAGGTTATTCTCACATACACACACATGAATGAATGAAGTTTAATGTTAATGTTAATGAATGTGAAGTATTGTTTGAAAGGATATTCTCATATTGTACTTTAATGAATGTAATGAGTTGTTATGAAAGGGCTTTCTCACAATAAGGGGGTTCTTAGGTGAAAGGCTATTCTCATCTTCGAATCTATGAACTTTCCAGTGAATGAACGTTGGGTTGGGGTGGATGCTCATACGGGAGTTGAGGCGGAGTGTCTAGTAACAATCCCTATATCCCCTTTTAACGAATGTTGAGTTTGAGATAGATACTCATCCATGAGTTGAGGCGGGGTATCTAGTAGCAATCTCTTATCCCTTAATGAATGTAAAATACTCTGTGGGGAATAATGCTAAGCACCGAGAGGATATGAAATAGGGTGGATACTCATCCGGGAGTTGAGGCGGGGTATCTAGTAGCAACCTCTTGAGATGGATGCCCATCCATGAGTTGAGGCGGGGTATCTAATAGTAATCTCCCTATCCCATAACTATGTACCAATATAGGTCTATAGATAGTGGATCCATTTAAGCTAAAATGAATGGTCCTACCTTAGGCAAGTAGGAATCCCTTATCCGGTGAGGGTGACACCGAGATTCCATGTCAAGCTCTCATGGGGTATGTTGGTTAAGGCTTACCCCCACAATAACGATTAATGGACTATGGTCTCTTAAGGATGTACTACTTAGGGTAGGTGGTGGAATGGAACACCATCTATGCATTGCACAAGTAGGCATTTGAAAGGGGTCATGGTGTGTTCCTTATAATGTTAATGAAATGAATGGGCTCTTTTTATGAACTTTATGAGAATGTTGATCTAATGTCTAATAAATGAATGTGCTTTTAAGGTAATGAAGCTAATGAAGAATGTTGACTCTTAATGCTTATAATGTAAAGATGCATGTTATACTTGGATTGTATTATGAGTTACTTACTTGTCATGTCTATTGTTTATGAATGTGCCTTGTCTAGGGTGACTTCAGAGAGGTACTTAGTGTGAGTAGTAGTATGGGATGCTACTTGCACATTGCACAAGTATGACTTAGAGTTGTCTTATATGTCATGGGACGCTACCTATACATTGCACAAGGTCTAGCTTGAGGGTTCATAAAGTTTTACAAAAATGGCATAAAAGCATGATTTTCAACAAAATGTCCCTTTTTAAGCATGTGTTTGCATGGTCATCATACTTAGTACATCTAATGTGCTAACCCCATTCTTTTCCCTTTATACCAAAGTGTAGGCCTTGGAGATGTTAATGTTCTATGCTTGAGGAGTAGTTTTCTAAGGTGCTTGGAGATGAAGACTTGATGAGTCCTCATAGTTTCGAGGACAATACCCATTTTGTTCCTTTTATGTCTTTAGTTTATGTTAAAGCTTTTGTATGGGCTAAGTCCCAATGTTGTATTCAAAGTATTAGATGGTTTGAGACATAGTATATAAAGTCTAGAAAGTCTTCAGCTTGCTTTTACTGAAAAATGTCTTCAATTGTAAAGAAAGTTTTAATTCTTCTCCATTTTCCTATGTTCTTATGTTCAAGAATGCTATAAGGCTTGTATTAGACCCCTTC
>JAJOOB010011914.1:0-19198 GCA_029582485.1 Solanum tarapatanum | reverse complement strand
TTGTCGTTCTTCTTCCATTGCTTCCATGCCATCATCACTATTATCACCAAATATTTCATCTATTTTGTCTTCTATTTGGCTATTTAATTGTGGTAGTCCGGTATTTCTTCTTTCGGCATTGATCCAATCTCGAAACAACACCGATATTTCCAATCTATCCTTTGCTAATAAATATCGATGATCTCCAATCATAAATCTCGCCACACTAAAGGCTTGGTCCGAAGCGACCGATGATGCTTGAATCGCTAGCACATCTCAAACAATCTTAGCAAGGGTCGGAAATTAATTTTCACGATTCTTCCACCATACTAATATTGGAGCTCGAAGTTGTCCTTCTTCATTCCTAATCTTTTCCCGTGCCTGATTGAAATATAAATCAAAATCATTATTAGTAGATGATTCAAGCTCAAGATTATCATCCATCCAATCATCCGTATCATCGCTTCTAGGTTTACAAGATGGAGGTTCAACTATTGGAATATTTTTTTCCAAAGATTTATATGTATTATATAACTCTCTAGCTTTTATATATATGCTACTTTTACAATCTTCAACACTAGGACTTTCATCATCTTTAGTTTCTAAATTTGCATAAATCTTTTCAACCATTCTTTCAACACCTTTTAATTTGTAATTTGGGTTGAAAGTAGTAGCAGTCAAATAAATTTGAGGAATAGGGAAAAAATATTTTTTGAATTTTTCAATCATAAAAGCAAGGGAATCTTCAAATCGATCTTTTCCTTTATATTTTGCAAATTCAGATGAAATAGCACAAATATTTACTAAAACAGAAGAAATAGTTGGATAATATTGACCAGAAGCAGCATTTGTTGCTTTATAAAAAACACTTAAAAATTCAATAAGTTCTTTTGTATTTTCCCAATCTTCATAGCCAATTCTCAAATTCGGGTCCGCATTATGAGCATTAAAAACTAATTGTACCGGCTCTTCATAAATATAAGCAACTTGAAGCATTTCAAATAAAGAATTTCATCTAGTGCATACTTCTTTTAGAACTTTTCTAAATTCAAGTTGGAACGAATGTACCGAACGTCTACGTAAAAGTAGACGTATAACCAAAGCCGGAATTGAGAGATGCCAATTGAAGCTTCCGATTTACTTCAAATAAATCTCCGAAATTCGAACTCCAAGTCAATATCACAAAATAATAATTATGAATTTATGACAGATTGAAAATTAAGAGATTTTATAAGATATTAATGAAATAGTTTGTGAATTTGTGATTTAAATGAAAAAATATGGGTATATTTATAGTGTTAAAGGGTAGAGAGGGGTGGGGGGCTGTTTGGAGCCATTTTGGGCCCCAGCCCAACGGCTCAATAACATTTTTTTAAAAAATAATTTAAATTGACCGTTGAACCGAACCGGAATCGGTTCTTACCGAACCGGATCAACCAGATCAAAATCTGGGTTCCATTTCGGTATCGATTTCGGTACCTATAAAACCGATTCCTTACCGGTTCAACCGGTACCGGACTTACCGGTACGGGAATCGGACCGGACAAAAACCGGTCCGTTTGCCAGCCTTACCTGGCGCGCCCAGAGTATCCAAAAAAAAATTCTCAAAAACCTCTATGATGACGTTTGTATTGAGTTGGGAAACTAACACGTATACTCACACTATTTTTTTCACGCACATTTCCGCATCTATAGCCCCTTATTTAGCAATTGCGCAAATTCCTCTATTTTTCATATATATTAGCCCTTGGATCTGGCGCTCGGAGCACCTAAAAGTTTTTTCCCAAAAAACTTTATGAGAAACTCCGTATTTAATTAGGAAACCACGATGTATATTTACACCATTTTTTTCACCCCCATTTTCGTATCTACAACCCCTTTTTTAGCAATCGAGCAAATTCCTCTATTTTTCGTGTATATTAGCCCATGGATCTAGCGCCCGGAACACCCAAATTTTTTTTCCTAAAAAAACTTATGAGGTTCTCCATATTTAGTTGGGGAACCATCACGTATACTCACACATTTTTTTCACACCCATTTTCGCACTAGTTCCCTTTTTTTAGCAATCGCGCCAAATTTCTCTATTTTTTGTGTATTAGTCCATGGATACGGCGCCCAAAGGACCCAGAATAATTTCTCAAAATACTTAAGGAGGACCTCCATATTGAGTTGGGGAACCATCACGTATACTGAACCATACTTTTCACTCCATTTCAGCATCTACAACCCATTTTTTAGCAATCGCATAAATTCTTCTACTTTTCGTATGTTAAAGCCAATAGATCTGCTGCCCGGGGCACCCAAAACTTTATTCTCAAAAAACTTTAGGAGTAATTCCGTATTGAGTTGGGGAACCATCACATATATACTCACACCATTTTTCTCACCCCCATTTCCGCATCTACAACTCTTTTTTTAGCAATTGCATAAATTTCTCTATTTTTCGTGTATATCCATGGATCTGGTGCCCGAAGCACCCAAAATTTTTTTGCCAAAAAACTTTATGAGGACCTCCGTTTTGATTTGGGGAACATCACATATACTTACACCATTGTTTCACGCTATATCGGCAATCAACAACCCCTTTTTAGCAATAGCGTAAATTCCTCGACTTTCCGTGTGTATCTACGGATCTGGCGCCCGGAGCACCCAAAAATATTTTTATCAAAAACCTTTATGAGGACCTCCATATTGAGTTTGGTAAACCACCACGTATACTCACACTATTTTTTTCTCACCCATTTTCGCATCTACATCCCCATTTTTTAGCAAACGTACAAATTTCTCTATTTTTTTAGTGTATTAACCCATGGATCTGGTGCCTGGAGAGCCAAATTTTTTTCTCAAAAAACTTTATAAAGAGCACCGTATTGAGTTGGGGAACAATCACGTATACTCGCACCATTTTTTTCACCCCCATTTACACATCTACAACCCTTTTTTACCAATCGTGCAAATTCCTTTATTTTTTGTGTGTATTAGCCCATTAATCTGGCACCCAAAACACCCAAAAAAATTATCAAAAAACTCTATGAGGACCTCTGTAATGAGTTGGGGAATCATAACGTATATTCATATCTTTTTTTCACGCACATTTCCGCATCTACAATCCTTTATTTAGCAATTGTGCAAATTTCTCTATTTTTCGTGTGTTAATCCAATCGATCTGGCTCCCGAAGGTCTCAAAAAAATTTCTCAAAAAACTTTAGGAGGACCATCACTTATCCTCACACCATTTTTTGACGTCCATTTCCACATCTTCAGCCCCTTTTTTAGTAATCGTGCAAATTCCTCAATTTTTCGTATATTAGCCCATGGATCTGAAGCCTGGAGCACCCAACAAAGTTTTGTCAAAAGACTTTACGAGGACCTCCGTATTGAGTTGGGGAACCACAATGTATACTCACACCATTTTTGTCACGCCCATTTCCGCATCTACATCCCTTTTTTAGTTTTCGTGCAAATTCCTCTATTTTTCGTGTGTATTAGCATATAGATCTGGCGCCCTTTGCACCCAAAATAATTTTCTAAAAATTCTTTATGAGGACCTCCGTATTGAGTTGGGGAACCACCACGTATGCTCACGCTCATTTTCGCATCTAAAACCCCTTTTTTTAGCAATCGCATAAATTCCTCTATTTTTCGAGTGTATTAGCCCATGGATCTGGCGCCTAGAGCACCAAAAAATTTTTTCTCAAAGGGACATTATGAGTACCTCCGTATTGGGTTGGAGAACCATTAAGTATACTCACACCATTTTTTTCACGCCCATTTCCACATCCACAACCTTTTTTTATCAAACGCCCATGGATCTGGTGCCCGGAGCACCCAAAAAAATTTCACAAAAAACTATATAAGGATCTCCGTAATGAGTTAGGGAACTGTCACGTATACTGACACCATTTTTTAACGCCCATTTCCGCATGTACAAGCCTTTTTTTTAATAATCACCCAAATTTCCCAATTTTTTCTGTGTATTAGCCCATTGATTTGGTGCTAGGAGTACCCAAATTTTTTTAAAAAAAAAACTTCATAAAGATCTCTGTAATGATTTTGGGAGCCTTCACATATACTCACACCATTTTTTTAACACCCATTTCTACATTTACAAGCCCTTTTTTCAAGTATCGTCCAAATTTCATGATTTTTCATGTGTATTAGCCATGGATCTGGCGCCTGGAGCAACCAATTCTTTTGTTCAAAAAATTTATGAGGATCTCCGTAATGAATTGGAAATCTTTATGTATACTCACATCATTTTTTTTAACGTTCATTTCTGCATTTACAAGCCCTTCTTCTAAGAATCACCCAAATTCCCCATTTTTTCGTTTGTATTAGACCATTGATCTGGCACCCGAAGCACCCAAAATTTCATTTCTCAAAAAACTTTATGAGGACCTCTGTAATGAGTTGGAGAACCTTCACGTATACTCACACCATTTTTTTTAACTCTCATTTCCTCATTTACAAGCCCTTATTTAAGAATTGCCCAAATTCGCCAATTTTTCGTGTCGAAAACCTTTAAGAGGACCTCCGTAATAAGTTGGGGAGTCTTCACATATAATCACAACATTTTTTAACCTCCGTAATAAGTTAAGGACTTCTGTAATGAGTTGGAGAACCTTCATGTATATACTCACACCATTTTTAACGACCATTTCTGCACTTACAAGCCCTCTTTTAAGAATCGCCAAATTCCCAGATTTTGCATTTGTATTAGTCCTTAGATCTTACGCCCAGAGAATCCAAAACAAATTTCTAAGAACTCTTTATAAGGACCTCCGTAATGAGTAGGGGAACTTTCATGTATACCCACACCATTTTTTTAACTCACATTTCCGCATTTACAAGCCCTTTTTAAAAAATCTCCCAAATTTCCCAATTTTTCGTGTGTATAAACCCATGGATCTAGCGCCCGGAGCACCCAAAAGGTTTTTGTCAAAAAAATTATGATTACCACCGTAATGAGTTGGCGAACTTTCACGTATACATACACACACAATTTTTTTAACGCCCATTTCTGCATTTACAAACCCTTTTTAAAAAATCTCCCAAATTCCTCAATTTTTCGTGTATATTATCCCATTGATCTGGCGCATGGAGCACCCAAAACATTTTTCTCAAAAAACTTTATCATGACCACCATAATATGTTAGGAAATCTTCACGTATACTCACATCATTTTTAACGCCCATTTCCTCATGTATAAGCCCTTTGTATTAGTCGTCCATGGTTTAGGCACCCGGAGCACCAAAAAAAAATTTCTCAAAAAACTTTATGAGGACCTCTATAATGAGTTAGGTAACCTTCACGTATACTCACACCATTTTTTGAAGGCCCATTTCTGCATTTACAAGCCCTTTTTTAAGAATCGTCAAAATTCCCCGATTCTTCGTGTGTATTAGCCCATTGATCTGGCACCCGGAGAACCCTAAATATTTTTTCTCAAAAAACTTTATGAGGACCTCCGTAATGAGTTGGGGAATCTTCAAGTATACTCACACCATTTTTTTAATGCCCATTTCCACATTTACAGACCCTTTTTTAAGAATCGTCCAAATTTCTCAATTTTTCATGTGTATTAGCTCATGAATCTGGCGCCCATAGCACCGAAAAGAATTTTCTCAAAAAACTTTATGAGAACCTCCGAAATGATTTGGGAAACCTTCACGTGTACTCACACCATTTTTTAACTCCCATTTCCGCATTTACAAGCCCTTTTTTAAGAATAACCCAAATTTTCCAATTTTTTGTGTGTATTAGCCCATAGATCAAGCGCCAGGAGCACTTAATTTTTTTTTCTCAAAAACCTTTATGAGGACCGACCTCCGTAATGAGTTGAGGAACTCATGTATACTCACAATTTTTTTAACACTCATTCCAGCATTTACAATCCCTTTTTTAAGAATCGTCCAAATTCTTTAACTTTTCCTGTGTTAATTCCCTTTGATCTGGCGCTCGAAGAACCCTAAATTTATTTTCTCAAAAATCTTCATTAGGACTTTTATAATGAGTTGGGAAACCTTCACATATACTTACACCATTTTTTTAACTCCCATTTCAGCATTTACAAGTTTTTTTAAGAATCGGCCGAATTTCCCAATTTTTCGTATGTATTATCCCATGGATCTGGCGCCAGGAGCACCCATACTTGTTTTCTCAAAACACTTTATAAGTACCTCCATAATAAGTTGGAGAACCTTCACGTATACTCAGACCATTTTTAACGCCCATTTTCGCATTTACAACCTTTTTTTAAGAATCACCCAAATTCCCAATTTTTTGTGTGTATTATCCCATGGATCCAGCGCTAGGAGCACCTAAATTTTTATTCTCAAAAAACTTTACAAGGATCTCCGTAATGAGTTAGGGAACCTTTATGTATACTCACACCATTTTTTTAACACCCATTTTCGCATTTACATACCCCTTTTTTAAGAATCGTCCAAATTTCCTTATTATTTATGTGTATTAGCCCATAGATCTGGCGTTTGGAGCACTCAATTTTTTTTCCACAATAAACTTTATAAGGACCTTCGTAATGAGTTGGGGAACCTTCACGTATACTCACACCATTTTTTTAATGCCAATTTCCGCATTTACAAGCCCTTTTTTAAGAATCACCGAATTCCTTGCTTTCGTGTGTATGACCATAGATATGGCGCCCGGAGCACCCGAAATTTCTTTTGTCAAACAACTTTATGAGGACCTATGTAATGAGTTGGGGAGCCTTCACGTATACTCACACCATTTTTTAACACCTATTTACGCATTTACAAGCCTTTTTTTTAAGAATCGTCAAAATTTCCTAATTTTTCCTACGTATTAGCCCATGTATCTGGCACCTGGAGCAACCAAAAAAATTTCTCAAAAAACTTTACAAGGACCCCCGTAATGAATTGGGAACCTTTACGTATACTCGCATCATTTTTTTTAACTCATATTTCTGCATTTACAAGCGTTTTTTTAAGAATAGCCCAAATTTCTTGATTTTTCGTGTATATTAGCCCATGGATCTGGCGCCCAGAGCACCCAAAATTTCTTTTCTCAAACAACTTTATGAAGACTTCCGTAATGAGTTGGAGAACCTTCATGTATACTCACACCATATTTTTAACCCCCATTTCCTCATTTACAAGCCTTTATTTAAGAATTTCCCAAATTCTCCAATTTTTCATGTGTATTAATTATCCCATGGATCTGGCAAAACCTTTATGATGACCTCCGTAATGAGTTCGGGAGCCTTCACGTATACTCACAACTTTTTTAATGCCCATTTCCGCATTTACAAGCCCTTTTTTAAGAATCTTCCAAATTTCCCAATTTTTCATGTGTATTAACAGATGGATCTGGCGCTAGAGCACCCAAAACTTTTTCATAAAAACTTTATGAGGACCTCTGTAATGAGTTGAGAAACCTTCACATATACTCACACTATCTTTTTACTCCCATTTCCGCATTTACAAACCCCTTTTTATGAATCGCCCAAATTCCCCAATTTTTCGTGTGTATTAGCTCATGGATTTAGCGCCCGGAGCACCTTAAAAATTTTTTATCAAAAAACTTTACGAGGACCTCTCTAATGAGTTGAGGAACTTTCATTTATACTCACACCATTTTTAACGCCCATTTCCATATTTACAAGTCTTTTTTAAAAAATCTCCCAAATTCCTCGATTTTTCGTGTGTAACAGCCATGGATTTGGCGCTCGGAGCACCCAAAACATTTTTCTCAAAAAACTTTATGAAGACATCCATAATGAGTTGGGGAACCTTCACGTATACTCACACCATTTTTTTAACGCTCATTTCTGCATTTATAAGCCCTTTGTTTAAGAATCTCCCAAATTCCCTAATTTTTCATGTGTATTAGCCAATAAATCAGGCGCTCGGAGCACCCAAAAATTATTTTCTCAAAAACTTTATGAGGACCTCTATAATGAGTTTAGGAGCCTTCATATATACTCACACCATTTTTTCAAAGCCCATTTCCGCATTTACAAGCCTTTTTTTAAGAATCATCAAAATTCTCCAATTTTTCATGTGTATTAGCCCATTAATCTAGGGCCTGGAGAACCCTAATTTTTTCTTTTCAAAAAAATTTATGAGGACCTCCGTAATGAGCTAGTGAACCTTCACGTATACTCACGCAATTTTTTTAACGCTCATTTTCACATTTACAAACCCTTCTTTAATAATCGCCCAAATTTCTTGATTTTTCGTGTGTATTGGCCCATAGATCTGGTCCCCGTAGCACCAAAAAGAATTTTCTCAAAAAAATTTATGAAAACCTTCGTAATGAGTTGGGGAACCTTCATGTATACTCACACCACTTTTTAACGCTCATTTCCGCATTTAAAAGCCTTTTTTTAAGAATCACCCAAATTTTCCAATTTTTCTTGTGTATTAGCCCATGAATTAACCGTCAGGAGCACTCAAAAAAATTTCTCAAAAATCTTTATGAGGACCTTTGTAATGAGTTGAGGAACTCATGTTATACTCACTCAATTTTTTTAACGCCCATTTCCGCATTTACAAGCCTTTTCTAAGAATCGTCCAAATTTTCTAATTTTTCGTATGTATTAGCCCATTGATCTAGCGCTCGAAGAACCCTAAATTTATTTTCTCAAAAACCTTTATGAGGACCTTCGAAATGAGTTGGGGAACCTTCACATATTCTCACATCCGCCCATTTCTACATTTACAAGCCCTTTTTAAAGAATCACCCAAATTCCCCAATTTTTCGTGTGTTAAGCCCATGGATCTGGCGCTCGGAGCACCCATAATTGTTTTCACAAAAAACTTTATGAAGACCTCCATAATGAGTTGGGGAACCTTCATGTATACTCACACCATTATTTAACTCTCATTTTCGTATTTACAAGCTCTTTTTTTAAGAATCGCCCAAATTTCCCAATTTTTTGTGTTTATTAGCCCATGGATCCGGCACTCGGAGCACCAAAAAACATTTTCTCAGAAAAGCTTATATGGATCTCAGTATTGAATTAGGGAACCTTCACGTATACACACACCATTTTTTTTAAAACTCATTTCTGCATTTACAAGCCTTTTTTTTTTAAGAATCTTCCAAATTCCCTGATTTTTTGTGTGTTTTAGCCCATGGATCTGGCGTTTGGCGCACTCAAATTTCTTTTCTCAAAAAACTTTATAAGGACCTCTGTAATGAATTGGGAAACCTTCACGTATACTCACCCTATTTTTTAACTCTCATTTCCGCATTTACAATCCTTTTTTTTAAGAATCGCCCGAATTCCTTGATTTTTCATGTGTATGCCCATAGATCTGGCGCCTGGAGCACCCAAAATTTCTTTTCTCAAACAACTTTATGATGAAATATGTAATGAGTTGGAGGAACCCTCACGTATACTCAAATCATTTTTTTAACTTCCATTTCCGCACATACAAGGCCTTTTTTAAGAATCGCCCAAATTTCTCAATTTTTTGTATGTATTATCCCATGGATCTGGCACCTAGAGCACCCAAAAATTATTTCTCAAAAAACATTATGAGGACCCCCGTAATGAGATGGGAAATCTTCACGTATACTCACACCATTTTGGTAACGCAATTTCCGCATTTACAAGTCCTCTTTTTATAATTGCCCATATTCCCCATTTTTCATGTATATAATCCGAAGGATCTGGCTCATAGAGCACCCAAAATTATTTTCTCAAAAAACTTTATGAGGACCTCCGTAATGAGTTGAGGAACCTTCATGTATACTCACACCATTTTTTAACGCCCATTTCTGCATTTACAAGCCCTTATTTCATAATCGCCCAAATTTCCCAATTTTTTGTGTGTTAATCCATGGATCTGGCACCCGAACCACCCAAAAATAAATTCCCAGAAAATTTTATGAAGACATCCGTAATGAGTTGGGGAACCTTTACATATACTCACTCCATTTTTAACGCTCATTTCTGCATTTACAAGCCCCTTTATAAGAATCACCCAAATTTCCTGATTTTTCGTGTGTATTAACTCATGGATCTAGCGCCCGAAGCATCCAAAAAATATTTTCCCATATAACTTTATGAGGAACTCCGTAATAAGTTGGGAACCTTCACGTATACTCACACCATTTTTTAACAGCCATTTAAGTATTTACAATCCCTTTTTCTAAGAATCGCCCAAATTCCTCGATTTTTCGTGTGTATTAGCCCATGGATCTGGCGACCGAAGCAATCAAAAAAATTTTCTCAAAAAACTTTATGAGGACCCTTTAATGAATTCGGGAACCTTCACGTATTCTCACACCATTTTTTTAACGCCCATTTCCGCATTTACAAGCCCTTATTTTAAGAATCACCTAAATTCCCCAATTTTTCGTGTGTATTAGTCCATGAATCTGGCGCCTGGAGCACCCTAAATTGTTTCCTCAAAAAACTTTATGAGGACCACCATAATGTGTTAGGGAACCTGCATGAATACTCAAACTATTTTTTTAACGTTCATTTTCGCATTTACAAGCCTCTTTTTAAGAATCATCCAAATTTCTCAATTTTTCGTGTATTAGCCCATGGATCTTGCGGCCGGAACACCCAAATTTTTTTTCTCAAAAAGCTTTATAAGGACCTCCGTAATGAGTTTGGGAACCTTCACGTATAATCACAACATTTTTTTAACGTCCATTTCCACATTTACAAGCCCTTTTTAAAAGATTCGCCCAAATTTTCCAAATTTTCGTGTGTATTTGCTCATAGATCAGGCTCCCGGGGCACCCCAAAAAATTTCTAAACAACTTTATGAGGACCTTTGTAATGAGTTGAGAAACTTTCACATATACTCACACCATTTTTTTAACGTCCATTTCCGCATTTACGAGCCATATTTTAAGAATCGCCTAATTCTCAGATTTTTTGTGTGTATTAGCCCATGAATCTAGCACCCGGAGCACCCAAAAAAAAATTCTCAAAAAACTTTATGAGGACCTCCGTAATGAGTTGGGAAACCTTCACGTATACTCACACCATTTTTAACGCCCATTTTCGCATTTGCAAGCTCTTTTTTAAGAATTGCACAAATTCCCCAATTTTTCGTGTGTTAATACCCATAGATCTGGCACCCGGAGCACCCAAAAAAAATTTTCAAAAAACTTTATGAGGACCTCCGTAATGAGTTGGGGAACCATCACGTATACTAACACCATTTTTTTAACGCTCATTACCACATTTACAGGCTCTTATTTAGGAATCGCGCAAATTTCTTAATTTTTCGTGTATTAACCCATGGATTTGACTCCCCGGGGAAGCCAAAAATATTTTCTCAAAAAAATTTATGAGGACCTTCGTAATGAGTTGGAATCATGACAAGTATGAGAGTTTCTCATGTCATTCCTCAATTTATTTATATTTCTTCGATTTTATTTTACTTGACTCGTGTTGACTTGATATTTTCCTTATGAAATATTTATTAGGGGTTTATTTTACTAAACTAATCTTATTAATTATATTTTGAAAACCTAAAATTGACTACTAAGATTTTGTATAGTTATTTAATAATAAGAATAAAATTGAAAGCAAATAATTAATATCTCTTTATCTACTAAAACCCTTTTAAAATGAAGTACTCTTTTTGATTGATTTTACTTAATCCATATTTTACTTTATAGGAATATTCATGGATTGGTACTTCTTGAAACTTGGAATTAGGTGGGAGTAATATTATTTTTTCCAAGAGAAAAGTTTCTTGCTTACTTTTCAATTGTGGGAATTTTATTCCAAGAGCAAAGTTTTTAGAGCTCGATTGAATGAACTTTTTCAAGTGCTTTTTCGTTAAAATAATTTTAAAGTATTTTTGTAGGATTACATAATTTTTTGAAGCACTTGTTTTTAAGTTAAAAATACAAAAATAAACCAAAAGTTGCAAATTAAAAATTTTAATTTATGATTTTTGACTTATAAATCAAGCTACGACCTACAAGCATGACCAAACATGTTCTTACTTACTTTCCACCTATTATGGAAATGGTCTAACTTTGTCCACAGTTGATTGTTAAGGTCAAACACATATTTTGTTGTTACACAAATGGGTTAAGTTGTCTTGTTGACTAATTAATCAACTATTAAAAGTATTAATCCATCATTAACGTAGTAAGGGAAAATTAAAATCAGAACATTTAGCTGGTCAAATTTTGTAAAAAATAAGGAATTAGGTCTTTCTGGTGCTCTGTGTTATGAATCAGCTCCAGTCAAATGTTACACTACTAGTTATTAGCTCAAGAAGAAGCAATAGAACTGAAAAACCTTTACAAAGGTTGATTTGAGAGCCAAGATCAATTAACAACTATTGATGAAGGGCAAACCGAAAATATTTTATATAGTTTAGAGGCGAATTTGATCCTTTTTCCATCTTTCTCAATTATCATACAAATAACAATAATCACATACCTAGTGTAATTTTATAAGTGAGGTTTGAAGAGAGGAGCATCTATACTGCTCTTACTTTTAATGTAAATAGACTGTTTTGATAGACTTTTGATTTAGAAGAACAATTATGGAAACATAGATTGCAAAATAATATGACAACACACCATATATAGCAATATCAAAGCAGTTAGAAAACAATCAAAACATACCGGTAGCAAAAAGAAGGTTTGGACATGTACAAAAGAGATCCACTGTCATATTAATGATAATTTATTTTTCTAATATTTTTTTGCTTCAATTTGTTTGTCTAGTTTTGATTTGACTTAGAGTTAACGAAAATAAAAAAGACTTTTAAACCTAAAATATTTCCAAAATACCTTTTAATCTTATAATAATAAATATATCATATGAAAAGTTGAAATTAAAAATTAATCAAGGTTGTGGCAACCCACATAATATTGTTTTATGCTAAGTGTCATTTCAAAATTTGGCTTTATTAGACAATTCATATTTTGAGTAATGGTGTTATGACATATTTTCCACCAGGTGCATGTAGAACCAAATCCTTTTACAAGCAACAAAGCCACCAAACAAATTTGATTAGGGCAAATGGTCCCCGGCCAGAGATCAATGGGTGGTGAGAAGTCCTTCGACGGAAAATTATATTTCTTTCGGTAAGTGGTGTTTTAATTCATTTCATACTCATTAAGAAATATAATAATAAATATAAAATATAGTTTATTAAGTTATTTCTTTTATTGGACCTTTTTTGAGATTTGAGGATATATACTGACTTGAAAAAAATCATTATTTTTTTTCTGAAATTTTAAAGCGATAATTATTTTGGGATAAATTTTATTTTCTAAAGTTACACTTATTTTGGGATGTACAAAATATTATACATCTAGATCAAATATTAATTATATATTAAATTTGGAAAATTATTAACAAATTCGTCACTTTGCCACTAAATTTATAAAAGATATAATAGAAAGCAATATAACTTCACTAAACTTATTAACTATGACTTCTTCTCTTAGAAAGTCACATAACTTTTATTTATTTTCTCAAAGTCAGTTAATTATAAATATTTTACCTATAAAGTCATTCAATCTATTAAATTGATTTTTTTTTATTAAAAGATAAGAGGGTATGAAGGATGCTAAGGGTACAAATTTAGTTGGCAGTTAAAACATGTCCTATTACTTGCCTATTCATGTAAGTATTTGGTTTGGTTGTAGTATAGAGCAATTAGTTGTCATATTTCTTTGTATTATCATTTTTTTCCCGTTTAATTATTGCTTTAATTTACTTGACCTAACTATCTTCCAAAAATAGTTTATCTACCTCGAAAAGGTAGTGATAAGGTTTACTTTGACATTCCTAGACTTGTTCCTTCTCCACGCTCGTTTTAATTTCTCCTATGCTTTCTCTTAAGTCTTACCCCGTGCTAGGTAAAATGTCCTGCCTTCTAAAAACACTTAAGTTGACAGCAGGCATGAAAGTGACTAGTAACCTACTTGGTCCACCCAAATACCCTTTTTTTTATTTCTTCTTTCCCACAAAAGTTTGAAGGTGTACCAAAAAGTTACCTATATTTTCCATCTAGCTCTCTTTAAATAACATGACTTAAGCCTGTGAAAGTGGAGAAGAAAAAGAAACCAAGAAAATGCCAGAATACTGTGTAACAGGGGGTACAGGGTTCATTGCAGCTTACCTTATTAAAGCCCTCCTCCTAAAGGGTCATATTGTAAGAACCACTGTTCGTGATCCTGGTAAGCCAGCGTTTGACCATAGAGTTTACGAGTAATTTTTGAAAATTTATTTTTAAATATCTGTTTCGCATGATTTTCAAATATTTTCAAGTTTCCAAAGTGTAGTGTTGTCTTGCATATGATGGTTGGTTATTTTTGTTTTTAATAATCTATACTAGTAGGTTGTTTATTGTGTTTCGATTATTACACTATTTTGTTATTGTTGTTGCTCTCTTATGGTAGACTTTGCACTGTTTCCTTGTGACTTGTTATATTTTCTTCTTTGTATCTTGATTTGCCGCATTTGAGCTAAAGGTCTTTCGAAAACAGTCTTTCTATCTTATGGAGGTGGTAAAGTCTGCGTACATTTTATCCTCCAAGACCCCACTTGTGATTTCACTGAGTCTGTTGTTGTTGTTGTTTCCAAGTTTTGGACTTCCACTCACAAAACTTTAGATTGGCTCGAACACAACTTCAAATTCCAAAAATTACAACTACAAAAACTCAGATTTTCAAGTTTTACAGATAATGCGGAGAAAGTGGGCTTCTTGTGGGAGCTAGATGGTGCTAAAGAGAGGCTCAAGATTATGAAAGCTGATCTATTAGTGGAAGGTAGCTTTGATGATGCCATTCAGGGAGTTGATGGAGTCTTTCATACTGCTTCACCTGTTTTGGTCCCTTATGATGACAATATTCAGGCCAGTTTTACCTTCCTTAACCCTTTTTACTTCATTTTTGTTTAGATTGTCCTGCATCAGTTGAGGAAATTAAACGAGTTGTTGACTCCTTATATGATCTTCGATAATTCTCAATTCGATCATGAGCTAGTTTTTCAGTTGAGTTAGACACAATGTTCGTTTTATTTATACTCAATGTTGGGCATTGACATGGCATGGAGGATGTTAGATTGTCCCACATTAGTTGAGTGATTGACTTGTTAGACAATTCTCAGCTCATGAACTAATTTTTCGTTGGTAGGCCTAATATTCATTTTCTTTGTCATATTATTAGAGCTGACAATTCAATATGAGCGACCCCTAGAAGCATCTGACCGTCTGTAATGATTTGTCCGTAGTTACTTTGAACAAATTGAAAGGCCTCTTTTCAACTCCCTCTAAGATTTGAACTGCCAACCAACTTTTTCGGCTACGAGTAATGAGAAATGAATGACTACTAGAGTGGGCTATGGAGTTGTTAGATTGTCTCACATTAATTAAGCAACAAAGTATTAGGTCCAAGCTCTATTTTCTTATCAATTTTCAACGCTCCCCACACAGCTCTTTAATTCTTCATTTCTAATTTTAATTTTTTGATTAGTGAGACTACTTCTCAAGCATTAATTAATCAACTTTACCTTGCTGAACCTTACAATGTTATTGCAGAAAACACTGATTGATCCATGTGTAAATGGTACCTTGAATGTCCTCAACTCTTGCAAAAAATCATCCACCTTGAAGAGGCTTGTGTTGACCTCTTCTTGCTCTTCGATTAGATACAGAGAAGATGCACAACAGATTTCCCCTCTCAATGAATCCCACTGGAGCGACCTTCAGTATTGCCAAAAATACAATGTATGTATGTTTGTCTGCATAATTTTTAGTTGCTATAGCGAAATGTTGTTATACAGAACATATAATATAACGTAACATGAAAATCCGTTCCAAACAAAACTTGACCGTTATAATGAAATGTTATAATAGAGGACGGTTGTTGTGACCTCTTTTCTTGCTAAGTGCAGCTATGGTATGCTTATGCTAAGACTAAAGCTGAAAAAGAAGCTTGGAGAGTAGCTGAGGAATGTGGTATTGATTTGGTGGTGGTAAACCCATCCTTTGTTGTGGGTCCTTTGCTTGCTCCTCAGCCTACCAGTACATTGCAAATGATATTGGGCACGGTTAAAGGTTGTACCTTTTGCTGATACTAGAACTGGCTGCTTCACGCAAGGTTCGAGAAAGGGCTGCATTCCAAGCACCAACCTTTTGGGGTGCTGCCCTTTCCTAAACCCTGTGTGATGCTTCTTGTAACACGCTATTGCATATTCTGAAAAATAAAAATAAAAATATGGATGTACTGAAAGATCACTATGTTTTCTACTGACATATAAATCTCTAACATGAATTTCAAGAGATTGTTGGTTTTTCGAGACAACTTATTTTAGTTCTACCTCGTCTCGCTTTATTAAAGGCATAACACTTTTCTTCTTTTCCTTTTTTTTCTTGTTGACTAGGTATGATTGGAGAGTATGCCAACAAAAGGTTGGGGTTTGTTCACATTGAGGATGTTGTGGGAGCTCATATTTTAGTCATGGAAGAACAAAAAGCTTCAGGTAGATACATATGTTCAAACTCAGTGAGACACATGTCACAGATCAATGACTTGTTAAGGACCAAGTATCCATCTTATCCTCATGAGAACAAGTAAGTGGAACAATTTTATGTAACTTTAAGTTTTTCTTCTTCTAAAAGAAGTGGTGGTCGGACCAGTTTGAGCACATCTTGACTAATTTCACGGGATAAGTGTCGCCTTCCACGACAGATGGGGAGAAATCACCTAGTGTTTTTGCCTCTGGTGGGATTTGAACTCCAGACCTCATGGTTCTCTACTCAC
The DNA here is from genome assembly GCA_029582485.1 of Solanum tarapatanum. NCBI lineage: Eukaryota > Viridiplantae > Streptophyta > Magnoliopsida > Solanales > Solanaceae > Solanum > Solanum tarapatanum. The sequence continues at coordinate 2,467 of JAJOOB010011914.1, read as the reverse complement.
TTCATTGACCACTAAGTCACACCCTTGAGCGCTTTAATTTAAGTTATACATTGATCGTGTAAAGATCTTTTACATTACTAGTGAATCTTAACATGTGATAACATATTCGTTACCATTTTTACTCGATATCAATTTTGTGATAATCTAATAAGTATCTTGATTTTGTACATATCTTTTACATGTTAAACGTCAGTGCTTAGAAATTAATCTCTTTCATTTTTTTCCCTAGGTGTGGCAACCAACAAGGGGAAGATATCCCACATAGCATGGACACCAGCAAGATAACTCAATTGGGGCTGCCTCCTCTAAAGAGTCTCAATGAAATGTTTGATGATTGCTTTCAGAGTTTCCAAGAAAAAGGATTCCTATGAGCTGATATATCTAAGTTGTCACTTCCTATAAATGACCCTCTAAAAGGGTTGAAATAAAATTTTCAAGTTTTCCACTCCTTTACAACATAGAGTCAATAATATTTCCTTTATCCTGTATGGAAAGAAAAATTTCGAGATTAGTTTATTTAAGAGGGTGAAGTTGAGAAATTCAATCTCATGATTTCAATAAAATGGTTTATATAAAAATGTGACTTTGTGAAGATGATGCTTCTAAGTGAAATGTGTTGTTACCATTTTGCCCCGCTTATAACAAATTTTTGCCCATAAGGCAGACGTTCAAGACATTTCAAGACAGTGAACCTATACAATTGATCAGAAGTTTTGTCTTATAGGCAAAAATTAGAACTTAAGTATATTGTCCATTAGACATAAGTTTTAACTTTTGCCTATTAAGGTGTAAGTTATTGAGTACCTCATAAATTAGACTTAGCGAAATAGTGTAAACTATTGCCATGAAGCATAATTTTTTTAAAATCCCCTAAGCTATGTTATTCCTCTAAGACAAAAGTTATAGAATAACCATAAATTAGACTTAGTGATATAATGTAAATTGTTGCCCATGGGGCATAAGTTAGTTTTTGTTAAAGTCCCTGAGCTAAGATTTTGCAACTAAGACAAGAGTTATAAGTAAGATTTAACGATACAGTGTAAAATGTTGCCCACGAGGCGTAAGTTGTTATTTTAATCTCCAAGTGATTTTTTTCAAGTTAAGATCATCTTTAAAGAATTATTATTAAGCGGAAATAAAAATTCAAGACCAAACACTTCGAAGGATACTAGGTATAATTTACTCAAACTATACATGTTGAAGCGTAATCAACTGAACACGACAAATTATATTGTCTATTAGATCAAATGTTACTTCTTATATGTATATATTAAATCTTAAACGCTCTTTCGTGAAACTCTTGAATTCACCATTAGCTAAATAGTAAGAACCTCAAAAAGGCTGAATATATCATACTTAAATCCAGAATAAGCCCAATTTTGTTGTTTAGTGCAGATTTAGTGGCAATTATTGATGTGGCCATACCATTATCCTTGGCCTGCCACTCCACAAAAAAACAAAGAATAGCCTATCCTTTTCCACCATTAAATAACTACTTATATAAATTTTATATGGGCATACACTCTTGGATTCTCTATTACCTTCAGTATCCAGTCTTACCATTGATTCCATTAATAATAGTCCTGGCCACATCACTGTTTCTGCTGCCTTTGTCTTAATCTAAGTAATGGGAATTGTGGAAAACTACTTACAATAAAGACATAAAGGCCTTCACGCACATCAAGAAACCAATAAGATAATTCAGATAAATAAGGAAGGTTGTGGTAAGTTGATCGTCAAAAACTAAAAAATGGACATAAAATAACCTCAGTATATTATACTTGTCTTTCAGACTCGCCAAAAATACTGACACATGTATTGAATCCTACAAAACATATAGGATCTGACACACGCCCAACAACCTTTTTGTAAAGAGTGCTAGGCCTTTTCCTCTTTTTTTCACTCTCTCTCTACATGTGTACATAAATGCAATGAAAAACCCTGTTCACCATTAGGCATCTACCAAACTCACTGTGAGTTAACTCACTCCACATTTATCCACTTATACAACATTCAAGTTCCTTGAGTCTCATACTTTTTTGGAAATGAAAAGTGGTACCAGAGCAAGAAAATCTATTACAATAGCTGTTCTCCCTGTGGCTTTTCTATTCTTGCTTTCTTTTGTAGCTTGTACAGGTTAGTCTCCACACTCCACTTAGACCTTATACTTGCACTTGATTAATCTTAACTGAGGTTTTGTTCTTTTTTTGGTTTTGGAATAGGACCATTGAGGTGGATTCTTCTATCAAGTTATCTCATCTACTACCTATCTTTGTCTTTATGGATTTTGGCTGCATTGCATACTACATGACATTCAATCCATCTACCAAATTGAGGGATTTTCCATCATTCACTATCTCTATTTTCTTGGTTTTGTTATCGAGGGATCAATCTCTTACTTTTTTTGTTTTCCTTCAACCTCTTTGAAAGAATCAACAATCTCGTTGTGTACTGCATAAAGAGGATA